>SNQJ01S0031927.1:62377-77881 GCA_010110895.2 Picea sitchensis | reverse complement strand
CCGAAATTATTCAATTTACTTTAAATTATTTTTACACTTTAAAATATAAAAATAAATAAGCGAACACACATGGATTCGGGCAGGCATGGATTCCACGTGCCTGCCTGGATTCCTCTAGTTCCCTTGTATCTAACCCCAAAATTCTACACCTGTCATCTCTTCGACTCCCTACGCGTCCTTCCTCTGCCTCCACTTTATCCTCCGCTGGGACTTTCCTCGCATCATTCTTTCTCCACCACAGATCTGCCTTTTCTCTGTTCATAGGTTTCTAAAATCTCCCCTGCCATGGATCACATCCTCGCCATTGTTCTGAGCACCTTTCTAGCGCTAGCCATTGCTATATCTGCTGTCCGTTCGTTTTGTAGAAACAAAGTATATTGATATGGTCACTGACAAGATCCAGGACCTGGAGTCCAGTCTCTTTAAAATAATGGGAACCAATCCCAAGTCTGTACAATTTGCGGAGTTCGCTCTCAGGTATGGTAAGAGGTATGATTCAGTCTGCCAGCTTGTGCATAGTTTCAGTACCTTCGTGAAGAATGCGGAGTTGATCGAGTCAATAAATTGCATGAACCTTTCTGATACTTTGGTGATAAATGGTAATTTCCTATTTTGCAGTGCAATATAAAAATGATTTGCTTGTAATTCCAACTCTGGATGGATTTTGGTATTTTGCTTTCAATTTATTTCATTTGTATTTATAAATTTATTCATCTGTGTATATGCATGTAGTTAGATGTGTATATATGTATGCATATACATTGTCTTCCCGTATTACCCACGACCTTTTTCACCTAGCCGTTAAATTCCCCGACTCAGTTTCGGGTTTCGGGGTTTCCTTATGCCCGATGCCGAGAGTTCCCTGTCCTCACGAACTCCCGATCTCCGATATGCCAAGGCGCTACCCTCTGGATTTAGCCCCTCCCTTGGCTATGATTTGGTCCATGCGACCCTCTCCTATGTGACCCCAGTCATACTCCCTATCGGGATTCGTGGTTTCGCGACCCTCGATGTCACAAACCTCAGTCCTCACAATCTCCCGATCACCGATCTACCGATACGGTACTTTGTGCATTAGCCCTCCTTGCTAAGCTCTTGGCCCATATGACCATTATCCCACAAGGCCACAACCTTGTCCCCTATCAAGGTTTTGGACATCGCAATGCTGAAATGCATGAACCCTGTGTCTACGAAATTTCCGATATCCCGATACGTCTCTTCCTTGCGCGTTATCCCTTTCCGGCTATACTGAGGTCCATGTGAAATACTCTGGTGTGACCGCTGCTTTCTGGATTCCCTTCGAGGTTTCGGTCCTTCTCAAGAAAGAATTTCGTCACTTCAAAATTAGCGATGCCATTTTAGCGTTTACTTTTGGACAACGAATGGTTTAAAAATTTACAAAATATAAATTTTCATTACCCCTTTAAAATTTATTTAAAGCGGTTATAACTTTAAATTTGTGAGTTTTTCATTTAAATGACAAAGAAATCGTGATTCGGGGTTTTCCGTAACAGATGATCGATGCAATTTGAATCACGAAACCCCGATCTCCGATTTCACAATGCGATTAAGTCTTACATAAAACATCAGTTAATTAATTCATTTTAAAGAAGGTTTAAGAGCTAAGTTAATTACGTCGCGGTTTCAGGGTTCGCAGTTCTATAAGAGCGCATCTCTTGTCATCATATTTCCCAAAACTCTGATTTCCTAAATCCCGATAGCTTAAACCAATGATCCATGTGACCTCCTCCCATATGACCTCAGTCATACTCCTCATCGGGATTCGGGGTTTTCTATGTTGAAACGCGCATGTCCTCTAGACTTGCAAAACTTCGAATTCTAATGCACGATAACTTCGGCTAGCCCTCCGAGCTAGGCTCTCGGCCCACATGACCATTGCCTTGTGATCATGACCTTCCCTCCTTTCGGGGTTTTGGAGTTCGCAGTTTCGTAGTGCGTGGAAAATTTTTCCACAGAACTCGCGATATTTCGATCCGCGATGCAATCTGCCACCTGTCCACCGTTGACCCTTCTGTGGGCCCCGCTGTCCCTTGGCCCATCTGGAAATCGCATTTCACAATTTCGCAACTCTCACTGCTATGTTCTCGGGACTCACGATATCTCGATCCGCGATGACAGCTGGCTTCCACCATGGAGCTTTCCACTTTTCAGAAAATTGGGCCTCGCGTTTCTGAAATGCAAGGACCACTCGTCCGCGAGATCCACGATTTCCTGACTCCCGATTGCCATATGGACGACCTTTCTGTCGGGACCTTTCCCGATGGCTCCGATCACTGCCATGCATCCCAAGAACGAACGGTCCTGATTGCCTCTCGTTGTTTCATAGTTTTCGATGCTCCGATGATGGAAATCCTCTGTCAACTCAAAACCTCGGTAGCCGATATACCGACGGGTCGTTCGATCTTTGCCATGTGTCTCCTCAAATGGACGGTCCAAATCGTTCCCACTATTTCAAGAATTGAAATGTCTCGACTTCCTCGACCTCGTGACTCCCGATTTCACGAACGCCGATATCCCGATGCCTTCACACCTCTCATCGGGATTTCTCCTCCTGTCCTCGAGGACTTAACTCCCTCGCAACTCCCTGCAGATCTGACGGCTGTCGAGTATCTGCCCGAGATCTGACGGCTCAGATCCGTTCTTCTGCGTAATAGACAACTCTCCTTTGGGATAACGATTAGTTGCATGAAACATTACATGGTGTTAAAATTGCTTTCTTGGCAAGGTTAAAATTTGTATTGGTCTATTGTTCATGAGATTTTACATTATTTAAAATTTACCGAGGCTAATACATGCAAGTAGTTTACACCATTCTCGCGCAATGCAAGTCTTCAAAATTTCCTTTTTCCTGCTATGCATTGGCAGTTCCTCATTTAGGTAAGTTCGAGATGAAGTAGGCCTTTTCAAGGTTTTACAAAAGTCCTATTGCATTTTATATAGTATAATTCGTGTAGTTATTGAATCTTGCCAACTTCAAGCCTTGGCTAGAAGCTTCCCTCGATGTTTTCATAGATTTCAGGTGTCTATTCTACCCGAAACCTCATTGACAAGTATTGCTCAAATAAAATTAAGTTATCACCTCTGTTTTTCGTGCTTAATAGCTTTATCAGGCTGCTTTAAGGGTAGCCATTTTGTGGGAAGTGATCCTTCAAACTATCTGGTTTGCTGCCACTATTTTAAAGGGCGTCCCTTTGAATATTCAGACTAGTAGCCATATATGATCCAGTTAAAGGGTATTGCCTAAAGCGGTTGCTTGTGATATATATGAGACCATTTTCTTGGATAATGTAGGGGTACTACCTTGAGTATATTTTCTGATACTGTATCAGTCATATTGGGTCAAGCTGAATGTTGCTTGACACAATCTATTAAGATGCAAACTGACGTGTTTTGCTTGTAGGTTAAGCGTGGCTGGAGTTAACGCTTGGGGTTTTGTCCCTCAGGCCCAGATTTCAAACTAAGATGCTCTGATACCAAATGTAACAACCAAATAAATTTAACATCACATTATTTCATAAGAAACTTATTTCATAAACTGAGACAATAAATTCATAACATAATATTGATTTTCATAACAACAACTTCAGTAACTTAGATTTATCAATGATTAATGATTTCATGGCAGAATGAAACAATACTTTAACAATTTACCTGGTTCTGATGCTAATTTACTTGGATGCCTTGCTGTTGCCTTCCTGCTCCCTGATGCACAGACCAACACTGCTCAAACCTACTATCCTCCCTACCAACTAGGAAAACTACCTAGCTCCAAGATATCTATGGATATCCTGGCCCTCGTGCCCAAAACCTCCAGCAATCCGGTGCCTCAACTGATCAAAATGCCCCTACCAAAAACTCTCTGCCCCCTGCAAATCCATAGTCCCTCCTCACATAAACCTCCCTCCATCTCTTCTTCCTCCTCCACCGACTCCTGCCTCTCCTTTCTTACCTACCCCCGTTCCTCCCCTTATCCCTTCCTTTAATGTTTTATCCTCTCGAGATTAACAGCTTATCCCTTGTTGGGTACATAACCATTTTATAACATATATCATTAATATCTTAAATTTATTACTCATGTCATTAAATGTAATTTGTAGTTAAATTATTAATTAATTAATCACAATTATAACCTTTAATTAATCAATAACTTAATTAATATCATTAGATCAATCTTCGTTTAGTTAATACCTTGTTAAGACAATTAATCCCCTAATTAATTTTTACTTTATAATTCTTAAACCTTTATACAACCAGGGTCGTTACATTGGTGGTAACCTTAGTGGCCTATCTTCTTAAGGTCTTACACAAGGTGACTGTGAAGGGGAAAGTCTCCACGGTACTTCGAATCGACGTTGGCCAAACTCACTCGGGCTCCTTGGAGGGTATACCCACGATTATGTGTGGGAGCTTACACCAGGGCATAAGTCCGTTAAGAAGGTTGTCAATGTAACTTTTCCACCCTAGCCCAGCCCCTTCTCATCTCGTTGTTGCGACATTGGATTTCATCACCAACTAGTGACTTCGAAATTAGAAGGTCTTGTTTTCTTGGTTTTGTTTCCTAGATTTTTTACTAGCGCATGTTGTTTGTTTACCCAAGTTGACCATATAATTTTATTCGTAAGTTTTTAACTCATTCACAATTGACCCTCCACGTCATTCACATAGAATGTAAGGCTTACCCCCAGAAAATATGGAAGGTTCTCAACCCTTGCCTACCAGCTCACTCGAGGGCTCTCCTCAACAAAGTGAAGTCCAAGACATCACCACTCCACAAGTGGAAAGAACTGACTCTCTAGAATGATTCTAAATTTCCAATTATCAAGAGGACTTTCAACTTCATCTCGACTCTGAGAGACGTATTATGTGAGTAAATTATTCTAGAGACTTGGTTGTTTTGTCTTTTGGATCACTGACTGGACCTTTTCCAGGACCTGATGGTCAAGATCCTTTTTGGACTACTAGCATTTTTAGATGAGATCTCTTTGGCTCAGGATCAGGAGCAGGCGTTGATATCACCATCTCACCTGCATTCCCCAAAACCTCTGACCCAAACGCAACACCTTTTAGTACTGCTTATTATATTCCTGGTATAGAAGCTCCGCGAGATTACCACATCTTGACTCTCCCTTTACAAATGGTCCATTAGACAGATACTATGAGTCTTCACATCGGGATGACCGCGGCTAACCAATACCCCATTGGCACACCGCTTTCACCCAGAGTCACCCCAACTCTTCCACCCGGATACCATGCATTGAATGCCTCTATCCCCATTCCTACACAAATCACATCCGAAACTCCTGGTGGTCCCTCTTCTTCTGGGCAATTTCCTCCCAGTTTCATTCTGACACTTACTCCACCCCGTTTTGGAGGACCTTTTCCATCCTCTATCAGAGGTGTTGATCCTAGTGGCACCATGCTGTCGTTCACACCAAATTACCAGATTCCTGTTGGTGGACAATTTCACCAAGGAGGCCCAACTCAAACCCCCCTTTCAGGGAAAATCCCAATTGGAATGCAACTCCCAATTGGAACACATCCCCCGATTGGAACACAACCCCTGATCGGAGCACAACCCCCACTAACCCCACCCTATGGAAAAAACATACCTCCATCCTTGGCCCAATATTGGAACCATCTGATACAACATAATCCTCAATCGACTGGGGGGAAACAACCTCTAGCTACATCAGTTATACCCTCTAGTATAGGCCAACCATATCCAGGTATGTCCAATCATATTTGGGGCTCGAATTCTCAACCCCATGCCCCCATTCAAGGGTACAACCCAATGAGTTACTTGCCACCACAATAACCACCAAATCTGCCTGGATCCTCGCATTATATGAACACTGCTTATGGTCCCAATGGTTTGCCGATAGGACTCCCTCCCCAAAGCGACCAATACCCACATGTGAACAGAAAGTTACCTTTTTTAGCCACCCTAGACCTCCTAGATATGTTAAGGATTTTAAATGATCCAATCCGTCACTCTCCCCAATGGCCTGCCATACCGGCCAAACTACCATCTGACATCCCTAAATTTGATGGCAAAGCAGGAGAGGACTCAAAAAATCACGTAATGAATTTTCACCTTTGGTGCTCATCCAACACCTTGATGGATGATTCTATTCGTTTATGCCTTTTTCAACAATGTTATAACCCTAAATTGCACCACACATGCTTACCTGGCATCAGGCCAACTCATAACCCTTCTTTGCCAAAACTCTGTTGAACAACTCTTTGAAAATCCTCTTGTGTAAAGGCCCATGCACCCTAACCCATTACTGCACACGTGTACACGCTGGCTGACCCAAAACAACCCGCATAGACCAACAAAAGCATGAAAAAAGGAAAGTTGTCGACGAAACAAAAATCTATGGGTGAGTTAACTGAAACTCTTGTCCATGCATGACCGAGGGTTCGTCCAAATACCTAGCTCCTTTTAGCCTATAAAACAAGGGGTAGGGGTACCATTTGGAAGAGGAAAAAATATAGCAAAGAAACTCTGCCCATTTACATATTCCATTGTCCAAACCCTTTAGCCTTTCGTAATGCTAAAGGAGATTTAAAGCAAAGCAGTTGAAGGACAAAAGAAGAGCAGCCCAGGATCAGGTTCAAGGAGCGGTGGCCGGTCTTAACTTTTGTAGGTTGACTCATTTTAAGTAATAAAGATAATGTTTTTCTCATCCCAATTCATGAACTTTCTATGATTTGATTAGTTTATGTTTGATTTCTAACCCGTTAGTATATAAGTAGTATGTATGCATAATTGTTGCTCGTCTTGAATGCAAGTTAGCTTTGAAAGGAGTATTGCGAACAAGTAATGAAGCACAATGGAGGATCGACATCAAACGCTGGTAACAAGGTAGGTGGATCTTTCCATGCATTTACTAAGAAAAGGGGATTTAAATCTAGGAATGCAGGTAGAAAGTAATTTCTATTTGGTCATATTTGCATGCAAAGTCTGAACTCTATTTGCTAGTCCATAGGGTATTTTTCTCCAACAACAGAATTGGCGACCGTACTGGGGAGAAACTCTTTAGGGTTCCTGGAATTTTATTTAGTTTTTGGGTAGTTTAAAGACTAGATTTTCTTGCCTGTCTTTTCTTTTCGTTTCTATTAAATCTGAGCTAGCAGAGAGTCTGGTTTTCTCTACTAGATTTCCCTGACTTTTGCTTGACTGTGTTTTTTTGGACCTACAGAGGTACACGTAGCCTACAAAAGGCCTGCACGCTTGTACCTATGCCCTATCCTCTTACAGCCCACATGTGAACGCTAGCTGTAGAGGTAGCAGTAGCATGTAGGAGTTCAGAGAACCTCATAGGTAGTCCTCCTCTTCCCTGTTAGAGTCACACATTCTCAGGGGGTTTTTTGAAATTTTGTTTGAGTCTTTTTTGCTAAATAGTCCTATCTCATATTGTTTTTTCCTTATTATTTTTCCTTGCATTATTTGTTTTTCTATTTGAAAGAGTATCCAAGCCTTCAAGGGATCCTGGTTATCGATATCAGGGGTCTCTTCCTAGTTTTGTCTGTCTGTTTTCATTTTTTTCTTAGAGTTAAGATATACATGTGGCCTATACAAGGTCAGCCTGCGTGTACAGGCCCTCTGTTGTTGTTCAGCATGCGTTCGCACGCGTGATGTTTGAGTGACAGTCGCGTGCTTATATAGACTACTTTTTGTTAAAGGTGAGGCAGTCATCATCTCCTTTGATAGGAAGTATTCCTCTTAGGTGTTTGAATCTCTGGTTGAATAGTCAGTAGCTTAGGATTATTTTTACCCTTAGCTTTCTTTTTCTCATTTAAAACGTTGTCAGAAAAATAAAAAAATATTTTTTTTTTTACAGTTTTTAGACAAGTTTGAGAGTCATTGTTTTTACAATTGATATTGTGTGATTTTTTTAATCTGATTCTTTGCGATCTGCGCTTTAATCCGGAATTGTTTTTCTTGGTTTTTTGCTTGTCGATATTTTCCCTTTCTTTCTTTACTAGCACTTAAATAAAAAAAATCTCTTTTCATTTTCTTCTTTGGTTGAAGAGTGTGTTTCTGCATCATTAGCTAGGGAAAAGTATTTTATTTCATAAGATTTTTTAGTTCACTTAGATCATAAGTAGCTCATAGTCGAGTGAAATTCCTTTGAGTTTGCTGTCCAAAATCTTAGAAAAGTTAAAAAAAAAAAAAAAAAATCTTTTGAAAAATTGTCAAAATTTTTCATTCAGTAAAAGTTTTGTTTCCAGCTTTTTTATTCATTTTTTTCTTTTGTCTTTTACACACCATCAGTTTCACCCTCATACCCCTTGATGTAAGACAAATCCATAAAAGTAACGCTAATTTTAAAATCTACTAGACTTTTATATTTGTAGGGTTCACAAACTAGTTCAGGACTAGGGCTTTGGATTAGGTTGGAGAGGAAACTCTTCAAGGCCATTTAAAATCAAACATTGGAGTTTGAGATAGGGAGTGTCTAAGTCTAGTTTCATGGAAGTTATCCGGGACCCCCTCTAACATAGGGGATAAACACAAGGTCGCATGTGGAAAGGTAGCGGAGATAACCCCTCCAAAGCCGGACCAATCGTAGTGGAGAACACATATAGAGGGCTTGTTTTGGGATTCCGTCGTTTGGATTTTCCATGGGGCTTTGTGGGTCTTGAATCCGTTCGAGGTCCTAAGTTTTCTTCCAGACCATTTTCTCTCGATACCCTTGACAGGTTTCGGGCTCGATACCCTGCTCATTGTGGTCTACCTGACTTTCGACTGTACCCGCCTGGTGACTGTTCGCATGTGGGAAACCTAGTTGCCAATCTTTGTTAGGGACATACACAGGTAACTGCGGGGGTATACCATGGTACCTAGGACATACATCGGGCCATGCTTTGCAGATTATACCCAGAGGGTGCTTCCGTGTTCGAGTTGCACTTACACCGACAAGTTTCTCTAGTGTTGGTTGTTGTAACTGTCCTTCCAATTAATTTAGTGTTTGTTTATCTTATCTTCTAGGGACTTTTTCTTAGTGTGTATTACTTTTGAGCATTTAGACTACCTTATAGTGTCTTGGATATTCTCGCACAATGGAGGATCCCGAGCTCCGTCGGTCATGCAGGCTTCTTGGCCTGTCGCCGGTTACACTAGAGCCACCCACGCCACCATTAAGGCGAAAGCTAGACCAACAAGGGTCTTTTGAAGCGACCGGGATACAAAAAATTGTGTCCGAACAACCCCCAGAGTAATCGACCATTTTGAACCTTGAAGCAACCAGTCTTGGCTCAGTTGAGACCTCAACCACTGATCTCTTGGCACCTTTTATTGTACCAATTCAATTTCACGAATGCCAGAGAGTGCCTCACACAGCAATGGAAACAAATGTTGTTACTTCTTCTGGGAATTCTTCAATTCCCACCATGGTTGTCACCAAAGGAGAGTCATCTCCTAACCTACCATTGTCGGTCCGAGCCACCATAGTCTCGACTGCAACTACTTCACACAGTGGTCCGAACCCGTCTTTGGCGGCGACCACCACCCCTCTTACACCTAGTGCAACAGGCCCTCCGTTCCAATACGGTATGCCTAGTTCGGGTACAAGTCCTGTGCTATCCTACTCCACTTTACAGAATTTGGGTCTGGGGGAAGGGAGATCTAGTGCTCCTCTGCAAGGTCACTTGGGGGGAAATCCTGTCCCTTTTAACTCTTTTCCTTACGTAGGAGGTCATATCCCTCCTTCGTCCCCTTCACTCGGTGGTTCACATCAACAATCCACCGGGTAACCTACACACAATAGTTTATTTGGAGCGGGGAGTCAAGGACCACCTTCGCATAGTATGTCGGTAGGTTTGACACCATTTTCTTGGAATGGGAAGTTTGGTAACAACACCTTCTCGTCAGCCGCTTTCCCAACTGGGGGAAACCCCATTTTTGGACAATCTAGTCCTATGCATGGTACTATTCCTGCATAGGGGGAAAACATACCAGGACCTTGGAATTTAGGGCAAGGATCCACTCCATCCTTTGGAATGGCGATCTGGGGAAATTATTTCCACAATCAATGGAACCCCGGACAAACTACTATGCCTATCCCCACGGGACCAGCATGGGGTAATCCTTCCCAAACTCCTTCAAATACAATGCATGCTCAACATTCCATGTCCTATTTGGGAAATCAGCCAATGATGTCTCCACAGATGCAAAATCCTTACGCTGGCCAAGGCCATGGTTTCTACCAGAATCTAGGCCAACAATCAAACTTTTCCTGGCAACCTGGTGCCAGTCAAACTCCAGGACCCTTTTTCCTAGGTTATCAGCAGCAACCCAAACTACCTTTCCTCGCAACTTTACACTTTCCAGATTTGACGAGGTTGTTGAATGACCCCATTTGTCATGATCCGCGTTGGCCTCCTCTGCCGACAAAGTTTCCTTTGGACATTCCAAAGTTCGAAGCCAAGCCTAATGAAGATCCAGGTGATCACGTGACTACCTTTCATCTCTGGTGTTCATCTAACTCATTGAAATATGACTCCATACAATTGTGATTGTTTCAACGTACTCTCATTGGGAGTGCCGTGAAATGGTACATTGAGCTCGATCGCTCAAGATAATCTTCTTTTGGCAAATTGGTGATGGATTTACTTAACCATTTCCAGTTACCTATGAGATACGACACTGGCACCGAGCTTCTCGCTAATTTCGAACAGACAACAGCAGACCATATCTTTGATCACATCTGAGAATGGAGACACCGAAAGAGTTTAATCAAAGTACCAGTCCCACCAGCATTCCTGCTTGAGTGGTTCCTTAAGTCTTTGGTCCCACAGTTATCCAAAGACGTCGCGACATCCAGAGTTTTCTCTGAAGAAGATTCCATCATGAGGGCTCAATAGTTTGAGCTCATCTATTCTCAGTCGAGTTTATTATACAACATCTTGCCAAATGTGCCACGTTCAATACTAGATAAAACTAGACAAAGAGTTGGACCGCATGCCGATGGTATCGTCGGTTCAACACAAACCAAGCCCGCTAAGCAATTGACAAAGCAGTTGCAACAGTTATCCATACAACACACAATGGCCAACCACACTACTGCTATGGCTGCTCCCNTAATCAAAGTACCAGTCCCACCAGCATTCCTGCTTGAGTGGTTCCTTAAGTCTTTGGTCCCACAGTTATCCAAAGACGTCGCGACATCCAGAGTTTTCTCTGAAGAAGATTCCATCATGAGGGCTCAATAGTTTGAGCTCATCTATTCTCAGTCGAGTTTATTATACAACATCTTGCCAAATGTGCCACGTTCAATACTAGATAAAACTAGACAAAGAGTTGGACCGCATGCCGATGGTATCGTCGGTTCAACACAAACCAAGCCCGCTAAGCAATTGACAAAGCAGTTGCAACAGTTATCCATACAACACACAATGGCCAACCACACTACTGCTATGGCTGCTCCCCCTACCAAAACGTCGGAGGTACACACAGTGCAGTCTACTAACCCAAAGGCCCCCCAGCAGCCTGAAGGGAAGAAAAAACAACGAAAGAAGGGTAAGGGGGATAAAAAACCCAATGATAATGCTGGTGGGGAAAACACTGAAAAACAAAAGGCAAGGTATCCTTGTAATTTATGCATGGAAGACCACCTGACCCATCTATGTCCTCGACTTCCAGAGGCCCAAAAGTTTGTCACACAACAACAACAGGCGGTGTTGACAGACCCATTTCAGAATGGGAAAAATCTAACTCAAGCCTCTACAAGTACAGAAGGGGGAAACCAAGAAAACTGCCCACCTCCAAACAACCCCTTGTCTGCGAACGTATATATGGTTAGGGGTGATGTTTTCATATCAACTAGAGCACACGATTATAGTAAATCAAGCACTTTTGAGAAAGGAAAAGAAGATGATCTCCCATCTCTTCCTCTACAGATTGAGAAGACGTTGGGAGAAACAATGACATGCATTCCAAAAGGTGCATTTAAAAAGGCTTCTCATAACCCAAATGCAGGGGCCGCCCAGAACTACTCTGTGGTGGAGGATTTATCACAAACCCCTTGTGCGATGTCTTATTTGGAGTTCCTCCAAAGTTGCCCTTCTCAGAGGAAAGATTTTTCAACTGCTTTGGGCTCTACTAAGACTTGTAATCCAGGTACCATCATGTTAGATACAACTGACTTAAAACCTCATCTGCCTTACCACGTAGCGTTTCAGATAATAGTGTCTTACCCCATGAAAACTTTTACACGAAATATCTTCTACACGGTGGTCGATGAGGGCGCCTTGACATGCGTTATGTCGTTGGCATGTTGGAAGGCCATTGGCCAACCTGTTTTGTCTCTGTCACCTACTCTCCTCACTGCTTTCGATGGTCATTCGTTTCGACCACATGGGATTGTTCCTTCTTTCCTCGTTCAGTTAGGAGGGAAGATCGTGTGTGTCGAAGTAGAGGTAGTCGATGCTCCCCTAGACTATAACCTCTTATTAGGATGGAGTTGGACTTATGCTATGCAATTTGTGGTTTCTACAGTTTTTCGGGTCTTGTTGTTTCCATAGGAGGGCCAAATAGTGACCATTGATCAATTGTCTTTTTCCAGACCTGACCCAGCTTTGGGGTCATCCAGGGTCCCACTGATTGATAATCCTCAACCCAGTGTCATCAACGTAGGAGTTGGTTTGTGCCCATCTTTGATGGGTACCTTCGATTACCCACCTCTGTAGGGCGATATCGAATTTATATCTAGTCACCATAAGGTTGATATTTTTCAAGTTTCGTCATTCCGCACGACTTACTTCAAGGATCCATGTATTCTTCCTTCCCCATTAGCCACGATGGATGAGACAGGGCACCCCGACATGTCCATGCCATTGTCTTCCGTTGGAGTAGCATACTCTTTAGTCCAACAAGCTTTAGCTAACACTGATCCAACTCCTGCACAAGAGTTAGATCCACTTCGAGAGCCTATTTGGGATCAGGGTTCTCTTGCTAACGTTGATTCGTTAGACTTAGTCTTGCCTTCTGATGAAGTAGAAATTGAAGCAATGACTAGTCCGGGCAAACCTTGTGAAGATCTTCATCACAGATCATATTTTCTCCCAGAGTTAAGCCAAATCGAAGCAGGAGAATTCACCATGACCATGATGGGAGATTAGCCGTGTCCTATTAATCTCTTAGCCACACATGAAATTTATGTCGAGGGCAATATGAAAACTATCACTGAGACTATACCAATCAACATCTCCCAAAACCCTGGCATCGTGGAGAACGTCTTCGTCGGAGTAGATTGCTCCCCCAAAGATATTCAAATCTACACGGATCTTTTCAAATAATTCCTCGACATTTTTGCCTGGTCTTATGAGGAAATGCCAGGTATCGATCCAAAAATAGTTGAACATGAAATCACAACGTATCCTGATGCCAAGCCTGTTCGACAAAACATTCATCCAGTTAATCCCAAGAAAGAAACAACCATCAAGATAGAGGTTGATAAATTGCTAAAGGCAGGTTTTATCTATCCTATCCATTTGACTCAATGGGTGTCGATTCCTGTGCCGGTCAATAAAAAACAAGGCATGATTCGTGTATGTACCGATTTCTGTGATTTGAACAAGGCATGTCCCAACGATAATTTTCCAACACCGTTCATCGACCAGATCATTGATGAATGCACTGGTTACGAAGCCTTTTCTTTCATGGACAGTTTTTTGGGATATAATCAAATCCAAATCAAACCTGAAGACCAACACAAAACAACATTCATTTTTCCATGGGGTACATTTGCATATCGTAAGATGCCTTTTGGTCTTAAAAATGTTGGCGCCACCTTATAGAGGGCTATGTCTTTTTATTTTCATGATCTCAAGCATATAGTCGAGGCCTATATAGATGATTTAGTATTACGATCTCGCAAGAGAACGGATCATCCTACACACCTTAGACTAATCTTCGAACGCTGTCGCTACTTTAGGATTTTCTTGAATCCAAACAAGTGAAGCTTTTGCGTAACATTAGGACGTTTTCTAAGTTTCATTGTATCAACAACAGGGATCATGGTCGATCCTCTCAAGGTGGAGGCAATAATTCAGTTGCCCCCCCCCACGCACTATCCTACAACTTCAGAGTGGACAAGGGAAAGTGAACTTCTTACGATGCTTCATCGCCAACTATGCCGAAATCACCAAGGGATTTATGCATTTACTGAAGAAAGACATTCCCTTTTTCTGGGACAAAGCCGCTCAACGCTCTTTCGACGCATTAAAACACACCCTCACAATTGCACCTCTACTACGACCACCTAACTATAACAAAGTTTTCTTATTATATATGGTTGTCACAGAGTCAACCATTAGCATGGTTTTAGTTTAGGAAGATGATTTGTTTTCAGAATACATGATCTATTACCTGAGTCGAGGCCTCGTAGCACTGGAACTCAATTATTCTCATATCAAAAAACTTGCATTGGCAACAGTTCATGTTGTTCAACGGTTTTGTCATTATGTTCAGTTTCACAAGACCACCGTCATTGTTGTCGTAAATCCATTCCAGTACATGTTGACACGATGGGTTATAGGTGGAAAAATCAGTAGGTGGATAGTCATCCTCCAAGAATTTGACTTAGACTTCATTTCAGCAAAGTCCAAAAAGTCATTGGTATTCGTAGAGCTTATTTTGGAACTTCTGGTTGAGTCAGGTGACGTTGTGCGTAAGGAATCACCTCTCCAGGGAGATATGTTTTTGATTACATCTTTAGATCCCTGGTACGAAGATATACTTATCTATCTCCAGACTTTGAAATGCCCCACCTCTGCTTCTCATGATGAGAGTCGACATATACGCCATCATGCCAAGAATTATCTCATACTCAATGATACGTTGTATCAGAGAGGTGTAGACTGTGTCTTACGTTGATGTCTCACACATGAGGAGGCATTCATCGTGCTCAACGATTTCCATACTGAATCTTGTGAAGGTCATTTGTCTAGGCTGGAAACAACCCGAAAGATTCTACGAGTAGGTTACTTCTGCCGACACTTATCAAAGATTGTATAGAATCGGTCAAGAAGTGCCATCCGTGCCAAGTCTTCTCTCGGAAGATGAGGGCACATCCCACACCTATGTTTCTTGTCATCACAGTAGGTCCCTTCACCAAGTGGGGGATTGATTACACTACTTCTAACCCCCCGTCAGCAAGGGGGCACCGCTATATCATCGTAGCTGTCGACTACTTCACTAAGTGGTTCAAAGCTATGTCAACGTTTAAAGATGATGGAGAGACTGCAGCTCTCTTCTTATTCAATCAGATCATAGCAAGGTTCAGTGTCTCGAGAGACATTGTCACTGACCATGGAAGTCACTTTCAAAACCAAATGATGACTGAATTAACATCAAATCTTGGGTTATGGCAAGAGAATTCATCACCTTACTACCCCCAAGCCAATGGGCAGGTAGAGGCTGTAAACAAAACCCTTAAGACTATTCTACAACGAACTATCAACTCAGCCAAGTCA
>SNQJ01S0031927.1:33719-57981 GCA_010110895.2 Picea sitchensis | reverse complement strand
TGGAACCCCTACATCTCACGACCCATGGATGGTACCCAACCCCGATGATCATATTCATTATGGCGAAGAAATGCCTTTGAGTCCGATCCAATCTGTCTATCAGCCCATTCAATCAGTAACCCCTTCTACCCCCTTTCTTGGTGATTTGTCTCCAGATCCTTTTCGCGTCATTTTTCCCACAGACAAGATGATTATGTCTGTTATGGAAGACACCCCCTGGGATGATGGACATCATCGTTCCATCCTCCTCCTAGAACAACACACCATCGAGAGCTACCAACGGATCTCGACCCCGTCGACCATTGTCGTCATTTCCACTGTTCCCAAGTCTACACACGATGTGTTTTTCGAAGGGAACTTAAGCAATATCTTACCCACCATTCCCCTCGAAATATCCATAAAAGTTGGAATTGTCGAAAATGTGCATATCAGAGCTTCATGTTCCCCTGACAAAATCGTCACCTACAAGTCACTTTTCAAAGAATTTTGTGACGTCCTCTCCTAGAGCTATGAAGAAATGCTGGGTATTGACCCTGACATTATGATACATGAGGTCAAGACATACCCAGATGCTAAACCCGTCCGATGAATCCTTCGTCTGGTCCACCCACATAAAGCAGTCGCTATCAAGCTTGAAGTCGAGAAACTTCTCAAATACGACTTTATTTATCTGGTGGCTCTCACTGACTGGGTTTCCAATATTGTCCCAATCGACAAAAACCAAGGCACAATCCATGTGTGCGTTGATTATAGGGATATTAACAAAGCATGTCCTAAAGACAATTTTCCTACCCCCTTCGTCGACTAGATTGTTGACGATTGTGCCAGAAGTGAAATCTACTCTCTAATGGATGGTTTCTATGGATATAATCAAATCAATATTTTTCTCGAGGACCAACAAAAAACTGCTATTATTTGTCCTTGGGGCACTTTTTCCTATCAGAAACTTCCTTTCAGTCTAAAAAACGTTGGCACAACCTTTCAACGCGCTATATCTTATGCCTTCCATGATATCAATCACATCGTGAAGCCATATATTGATGACTTACCCACTCATTCCCTGCACTGGGTTGATCATCCAGCACACCTCCAAGCCATTTTCCTTCGATGTTGGTTTTAACATATACGCTTGAATCCTCACAAATGCATTTTCTGTGTAGAATCCAACCGACTTCTAGGCTTTATTGTTTCATGTCAAGGGATCCAGGTAGATCCTTTGAAGGTCAAGGTGATTCTCAATCTCCCTCCTCCTTCTTCACTTTTCCAGTTACAAAGTTTGCGAGGGAAAGAAAACTTTCTTTGTCGTTTCATCCTGAACTATGCCAAGCTAACTCTTGGATTTACGCGACTACTCAAAAATGGGTGGGAGTTCGTCTAGGATACCATCGCAAGAAAATATTTTGAATCTTTGAAACTGTCCCTAACACATACTCCGCTTCTATTCCCCCCTGATTACAGTCTCAATTATTTCCTCTACCTTGCAGCCTCGGATTACACCATCGCTATGGTTCTCATCCAGGAGGATGATTCTCATGAAGAACATGTCATCTATTACTTGATTCGAAGCCTAATACCTACCGAAACCAAGTATTTACATGTCGAAAAACTGGCCTTGGCAGCCGTCCAAGCAGTTCAACATTTACGACACTATATCCTCTCTCACAAGACTATCATTTCTAACTGCAACCCTATGCAACACATTCTCACACGTCAACTGCTAGGGGGAAAATACTCCAAATTGATCGTGATACTCCAAGATTTTGACTTGGAATTCGAACGTGCTAAGTCCAAGAAATCCTTAGTGTTTTCCGAGTTGATATGCGAATTTCCCTACTCTAAGACGGAAAAGGTGGAAGACGATTCATTACCTGATGAATCCCTTTTCCTGATTAGTTACAATGATCTTTGGCATGGAGATATCATCATATATCTCCAAACCCAGACTTTCCGACCCAATTTTTCTAGTACTGACTACCGTTGAATCCGCTACAAAGCCCGTCAGTATATTATCCTTGGTGATACTCTTTATCACCATCGGATTGACTTAGTTTTTTGACGTTGACTCACGTTTGATGAGGCCAAGAAATCCCTAAATGACAACCATTCTGGAGCCTGTGGTGGTCACATGTCTGGGTATGCCACTGCCCAAAAAATATTGCGAGTTGGGTATTTTTGGCCCTCTTTATTTAATGATTGTATCATTTCTGTCCAAAAATGCCATGCTTGCTAGACCTACAACCATAAAATACGATCACATCCGGCTCCTCTTCACCCTGTGGTCTCTGTTGGTCCTTTTGCGAAATGGGGTATCGATTTCATGACATGTCACCCTCACTCAGTCGGGGGGCATGGATACATTATTGTAGCCGTAGACTATTTTATGAAATGGGCCGAGGCGATGCCGAAATTTTACAATACTGGGAAGATCGCATCGTTATTCATATTCAATCACATCATAGGTCGTTTTGGTGTTCCTTAGGCTATCGTCACCGATCACGGTAGCCACTTTAGAAACTTCATGATGTCTGAACTCATTGAAAATTTGGGTCTTTTCGGTGAAAACTCAATGCCCTATTACCCTCAAGCCAACAACCAAGTCAAAGCAATTAACAAAGTCCTCATAACCATGCTTCGACGAATGATAGGGATTCACAAAATGAGTTGGCACACGATGTTTTTTTCAGCATTTTGGGCTTACCAAATGTCTGTTAAGTCTACTACTGGGTTTACACCATTCCAGTTAGTCTTTGGTCTAGAAGCCATCCTACCGATTGAGTGTGAGATACCCTCCCTAAAACTAGCCGTCGAGCTCCTACCAAACACTTCTGTCGAAGAAGAACGTTTGTTGTATCTTATGTGATTAGACGAAACTCGACGTGATGCTGCCTTAGTCATAGAAGCCCAAAAGATGCGTGTCAATGCCCAATATGACAAACATGTCAAGCCTCGAATTTTCTCCAAAGGAGATCTAGTTCTCCTTTACGAACAAGATCGTGATATGCTAGGAGCTGGAAAATTCGAAGCCATGTGGGGAGGTCCTTACATCATTAGACCATTTCTAGAGAAAGAAGCTTACGAGTTAGTAGATTATGATGGTATCCCTTTGACTGAACCCAGAAATGGGTTGTACTTAAAGAAGTACTATGCCTAAGATCACCTGTGCATGCGTACTTGTATTTTATTGTATCATACTTCTTGTGTGTTACTATAGTATGCTTTTTCATTATCTGGTCTCTGCCCTTATGTTACTTTGTGTTTGGTTTCGAGATGTTGGAGTCTTCACTACCCCATGTTGGCTTCACTGATGGCGCTAGTCATAGTACTCAGAACCTTGCTTTTGCTGCTTGGGAAATTTGCGCACCTATAAACGAACTTATCACTCTACGAGGTGTGTGTCTCGGCTGTGCGACCAACAATATTGCAGAGTATAGCGCCATTATTGAATTTTTGATTGATGCTATCTTGCTCAGTATCCTTCACTTAGATGTACGACTCGATTCGCAGCTAGTAGTACTACAGTTAAGTAATGTCTATGTTATTCGAAGTTCTACTTTATTATGGGTATATTTACGAATTTGCCTCTTGGAACGTAATTTTGATTATATTGAGTATCAACATATTCCTAAATTTCTAAGTACATTAACTGATGCATTGGCTAACTATGTATTAGATAGAAATTTGGGCCATTTATAAACCAATCACATCACATGTATCACACAACACAAGATAAACCAGTAGAAGACATATATATGTATATAACGATCAAAAGTTTTTACAAAAAAGTTTTGTCCAAGGACCAAAATTTCAAAATATGAAGCTCATAGCTTCTACAAAGTAGCGTCATGGGTGACGTGCATGATAACACATGACTTCCCAGGAAACCCTACAAAGTAGTCGGCCAATAGACTTTGACACACCCACAGTATGGCGCTGATAACGCCGACGGACCTCTCCGATAGGCATGTTTGGAATGTCAACAGTCAATCCCTCAAAATTTTTCTCCACTGCCTCATAGTCTTCAGCATCCCATCGCAGCACTAAAGCCACCTCTCCTCGTCACTAAATAGGAGACATACTTGGAGGTCAGTATGGCCCCACATCTGTGTCATTCAAAAGAGATTTTTAATCAGTTCTTGGGAAAACATAAAAACATTTGCATATGATTAAAATTACAAAAACATTTAAAAGAAAAAATGTGTACTTCTTACTTAGATCTCCCCATTGAGTGTCCTCAGGTAGGGCCAAATCTGGATCCCCTTGAAAATCCAACCCGGCATAGGCATAATCATCGACCAAAAGCATCTGTGGCCGCAACCAGTCAAAGAAGGAATCATTGTATTTAATGATAGGCCTAGCTACATGTCAAGCCATGAGGTTGCACCACCTCATCATCCTTAGATCCTATGGGGCCGGTAAACCCCACTCAACCTATAATCTCAGCAAGGGAACCCTCTCAAGAAAGAAGGACACCAAAAGTGATCCAACCCAAATTGATCCAGGTCGCCTTTCGTGCATTTTTTCAACTGCCTCTTTATGCTATGAAGGACTACGTCTGACCAATTAAAGACCCGAGGCTCAATAAACTCTATGGCATACTGAAAATAGATCTGTAGAGCCATGTGTGGAGAAGTTCTCCCAACCATACGAGCAATGATGAACAAGATGGTGCAAAGGGTCAAATCCTAGACCCCCCAAATGGCTATCTTTCCTTTGCTTCTTTCCACCTCTGGAACATATTACCGACGACAATACTCACTCATAGGCAGCCCACCACCTCGACTACTAGTCAAGATAGCACGGTACCCATGCCGTGATAGTCCTGTTAGGAAGTAAATGTGCTTGATATCCAAGGACAATGTGTGGACCCCCACATGGAATACTTGTTATTCCACATCCCACATATGAACGAGGTACTCCAACAACCTTACTTGGGCTCTCATGCCCGAGATCCGAAAGAATTTCAAGAGACCACAGTCTCGGAGAGAGGCAATGGTGCCCAAGTCATTCCTAAAAATAACATCATCCTATTCATGCTCTCTTTCGCGCCACTCCAGCATTTTGACGGTCAAATTCCTACACAAGAACCATAAGAAGAGAGTCGGAAACTCATTTCAAGCCTTGGCATATTTTTCATTGAGCAAAAATCAAAGTGAATTTTCAATTTACGGCCCTCATAGGTGCCCCTTTAGCACAATACGAGGTTCTCGCAGGTGCCTTTGGGGCCACCTATGAGAATCAAACATTCTCGCAGTTCCCATATGGCTAGGCTGCGAGAACGCCTGGACACAAGTTTTTTCCCTAAAACAAACTCAAAACCTTGAAATTTGCCAATAAAAACAAAAAATTGAACCATGAAAAGGTAGAAGACAGGGAGCTTACCTCACTGACGGAGACGGTTCACCAAATGGTTTCTTGTACCTTCCGCACTCGAGAACTGAAATTCAAGGGCAAAAGAGGGGTTTTGGGAACAATTCTTGGCAAAATCACAATGACTATGGTAAAATCCCTTATACCCACTTTTATTTACTTTTTACCATTTTTGTTGATTTTATATTGTTTTATTCATCAAACCTAATGCCTAATAGCCCTATGAGTACAACTTTTTGTAGATATAATGAATTTGAAGTCCACACAAGGGAGTACGAATATTTTCTCTTTTTCATCGCATACTTAATTGTTTTTTATGGTTTTTAGACAAAACCTCGAGCTTGGTCTTTGTTCGTTCTCACACTCGAAAATGCATGAGAACGTAATTGAGCACACTTTTATCACTTTTTTGGCCTCATGAAAGTTATACGAAAAAGGAACTCCCTGGAGTTCTCTTTAAGCTCTTTTCAGACTCTCTAAACATGAAAAGATTGTTGAGAGACCTTGTTCTTTTAACGCTCGTTAAAGTATTTGAAGAAAACATCTGTTGGCGATAATTTATCTCTTTTTCAGTCTCATCAGACTACTTTACAAAAAATGAACTCTGAGAGTTCTCTTTTGAATGTTTTTCCAGACTCTATAATCATGAAAAACCTTCGACTTTTCTATCTTTGGAATCGTTAAACAAACATCGAAAGACCCATAATGGGACCGAACCACTCCTTCCTAGGGTTCATTAAACATAGTCCGAGGGACTCATCTGAAGGATGAGATTACATAAAAAATCATATGTTATCCTCCTCAAGCTTGCGTAAAAATAAAGAGGTACTCGCCAGAAATGGTGGGGAAAAATTTGGGAAATGGATGTGTTTTCATATTCCTATTATTAGCAGTAAGTGTCGCTCTTGAACATGACACCCCCTATTCATTATCGGAAGCTTGTTTGGGAGATCCATTTGTTTCTCATTCAACTTGCTACAAGGTCATATCCTGTGTCATCTCTAAGTCAGTGCTACCAAATCCCTAGTCCTATCATTCATATGTTCAAGAGAAGTTCATCTAAAACCTTTATTTGAGTCGGCCATCTGCAGTTGTCCATTCTTACCAAGTCGGCCTTCCCTATGTCTATTTTCATCTATATTTTCACCTTCAAAATCAGTTACTTATTTCGTGTCATTGGTGGGGGATACATCAAGGCCCTCCTATGACGAGTCTTGTCCCGTTGACTCCAACTCATTATCTAGAAGCAAGACATAGAAATTATTTGGTACCTTGGAACTTGCATGCCTCAATGGTAGGTTTCTTCACTTTCGACAGTGGGTTTTTGACCCCTGATCGGGAGATTCCATTGAATGTTCGACCTCAACTCATTTATTCACATTCATTGGATTGTACTAGTGTACCTCAGGATTCATTGACATTAAGGGTGATTTCCCTCGCGCTTGTTAATGGTTTCATCAATAACCGGTAATCAAGTGGTTTCTACCATGTTCGACTTCAGCACATGTAATCACATGGATAGATTCGTACTTTTAGGTGATGGGATTGAAGACCAATAGACTTTGACACGCCCATAGTATGGCGCTGATCACACTGAGGGACCTCTCCGATAGGCATGTCTGGAATGTCAGCAGTCAACCCCTCCAAGGTTTGCTCCTTTGCCTCATAGTCTTCAGCATCCCATCGCGACACTGGAGCCACCTCTCCTCGTCACTAAATAAGAGACGTACCTGGAATAGGCATAATCATCGAATATCGACATCTGTGGTCGCAACCAGTCAAAGAAGGAATCATTGTATTTGATGATAGGCCCAGCTACATGTCAGTCCATGAGGTTGCACCACCTCAACATCCTCGGATCCTATGGGGCTAGTAAACCCCACTCAACCTGTAATATCAACAAGGGAACCCACTCAAGAAAGAAGGACACCAAAAGTGATCCATACTCGAATTGTTTCCGGTCACCTTTCCTGCATTTTTTCAACTACCTCTTTATGCTACGAAGGACTGCGTCTGACCAGTTAAAGACTTGAGGCTCAGTACACTCTATAACATACTGAAAATAGCTCTGGAGAGCCATGTGTGGAGAAACTCTCCCAACAATACGAGCAATGGTGAACAAGATGGTGTGAAGGGTCGAATCCTAGACCCCCTAAATGGCTACCTTTCCTTTGCTTCTTTCTACCTCTGGAACACAGTACCGACGAAAATACTCACTCATAGGCAGCCCACCACCTTGGCTATTGGTCAAGATAGCATGGTGCCCACCCCGTGACAATCCTGTTAGGAAGTAAACATCCTTGATATCTAAGGACAATGTGTGGACCCCCACATGGAATACTTGTTGGTCCATGTCCCACATATGAACGAGGTACTCCAACAACCTGACTTGGGCTGTCATGCCTAGGATCCGAAAGAATTTCAAGAGACCACAGTCTCAGAGAGAGGAAACGGTTCCCAGGTCATTCCTGACAATAGAATCATCCTCTTCGTGCTCTCTTTTGTGCCACTTTAGCATTATGACCGTCAAATGCCTGCATAAGAACCATAAGAAGAGAGTTGACAATTCATTTCAAGCCTTGGCATACTTTTCATTGAGAAAAAATCAAAGTGAATTCTCATTTTTCGGCCCTCGCAGGTGCCCCTTTAGCATAGTGCGAGGTTCTCACAGGTGCCTTTGGGGCCACCTGCAAGAATCAAACATTCTCACAGGTCCCATATGGCTAGGCTGTGAAAACACCTGGGTGTAAGTTTTGGCCCTAAAACAAACTCAAAACCTTGAAATTTGCCAATAAAAACAAAAAATTGAACCATGAAAAGGTAGAAGACAAGGAGCTTACCTCACTGACGGAGACGGTTCGCCAAATGGTTGCTTGTACCCTCCACACTTGAGCACTGAAATTCAAGGGCAAAAGAGGGGTTTTGGGCACAATTCTTGGGAAAATCACAATGACTATGGTAAAATCCCTTTTACCCACTTTTATTTACCTTTTACCATTTTTGTTGATTTTTATATTATTTTATTCATCAAACCTAATGCCTAATAGCCCTATGAGTACGAATTTTTGTAGATATAATGAATTTGAAGTCCACATAAGGGAGTACGGATATTTTCTCTTTTTCATCGCATACTTAATTGTTTTTTATGATTTTTAGACTAAATCTCGAGCTTGGTCTTTTTTCGTTCTCACGCTCGAAAATACATGAGAACGTAATCGAGCACACTTTTATCACTTTTTCAGCCTCATAAAGGTTATACAAAAAAGGAACCCCCTGGAGTTCTCTTTAAGCTCTTTTCAGACTCTCTAAACATGAAAAGATTGCTGAGAGACCTTGTTATTTTCACGCTTATTAAAGTATTTGAAGAAAACATCTGTTGGGCAATAATTTATCTCTTTTTCAGTCTCATCAGACTACTTTAAGAAAAATGAACTGAGAGAGTTCTCTTTTGAGTGTTTTTCTAGACTCTATAATCATGAAAAACCTTCCAATTTTCTATCTTTGGAATCGTTAAAAAAACATTCAAAGACCTGTAATGGGACCGAACCACTCCTTCCTAGGGTTCGTTAAACATACTCTGAGGGACTCATCCGAAGGATGAACTTACATCAACAAACATATGTTATCCTCCTCAAGCTTGCGTAAAAATAAATAGGTACTCTCCAGAAATGGTGGGGGAAAATTTGGGAAAGGGATGTGTTTTCATATTCATATTATTGGCAATAAGTGTCTCTCTTGAACATGACACCCCCTATTCATTATTGGAAGTTGGTTTGGGAAATCCATTTGTCTCTCATTCGACTTGCTACAAGGTCATATCTCGCATCGTCTCTAAGTCAGTGCTACCAAATCCCTGGTCCTGTCGTTCATATGTTCAAGAGAAGTTCATCTAAAAACTTTATTTGAGTCAGCCATCTGCAGTTGTCCATTCTTACCAAGTCAACCTTCCCTGTGTCCATTTTCATCTATATTCATACTCTGTTTCACCTTCAAAATCTGTTATTTATTTCGTGTCATTGGTGGGAGATACATCAAGGCCCTCCTATGACAAGTCTTGTCCCGTCGACTCCAACTCATTATCCGGAAGAAAGACTTAGAAATTATTTGGCACCTTGGAACTTGCATGCCTCAATGGAATGTTTCTTCGCTTTCGACAGTGGGTTTTTGACCCATAATCGGGAGATTCCATTGAATGTTCGACCTCAGCTCATTTATTCACATTCATTGGATTGTACTAGTGTACCTTGGGAGTCATTGACATTAAGGGTGATTTCCCTCGCGCTTGTTAATGGTTTCATCAATGACTGGTAATCAAGTGGTTTCTACCATGTTTGACTTCAGCACATGTAATCACATGGCTAGATTCATACTTTTAGGTGATGGGATTGAAGACCCTGGGTCTCGTCTTTTTTATCCGGGCTGTGATGGAATATGTATGATTTGTTGACACATAAATCCACTTTGTATTTCACGTGGATATGTCGTCATAACTTTAGTCTTATCACATAGATCCATAGTGTATTCCTGGTGGCTATGTAGTATATTTGACAGCATGGATCCATGGTGTATGATTGGTGGCCATGACCCATGTTCACAATGACATCCGGTTGTGGTCTGAGTATGAGAATGCCTACCTCAGAACTGGTATTATATTCTATAGATGCTTGGTTGTTTGTGGGTTTCCGATTAGGTGTGATCCTGGTTTCTGACACACACACGCAGTTTACAAAGTATTTCAAGTATCACAAATTTTAGCTTCATACTTTGGGGGGAATTTTGTTACACATGATTTTGGTCACTCTGGTGATGTCTTAACAATGGTGTATTCAAGCTCCCAACAAGGACTTTTTTCCTGAGAAAAGTGGCGCTTGTCTCCTTCCAAAAAACATATTTTCAAAGTGAGTTCGCAGGTTGCATATGACCTAGGGTGCAAGAATCCCTCATTCTCGCAGTTTGCTCCATACATAGGGTGCGAACCTGTTTTCAAGCTTGGAAAAGAGAAGAGGTCTCGAGGGTTCTAGAAGCGAATCTTATAGAAAATGAGTTGGCATTCATATAGTTGTCATTTTATTGACTTCTCAGATTTAATAGGATCATCCTCATCCATTTAACCATCTCTCCTTTTCCTATATATTGAAAGGTTACTCATGGAAAAGGTTAAGCAAAATTGAATGAAGAATTGGTGAAAGAATTGTGTGAAGAACCCTGCTTGGACAGAGGCTTGAAGGCTCTAGTTGGTCTATCAAGAGGAATTGTATCTTCTTCATGCAAGTACAGAGCAAGTATGTTTGTCAGAACCAAGGGTCACTGAAAGGAATCTTGTGACATCAAGGCGATCAGGTTGTATCTTCTACTTTCAATTAATATGATACAACGACATGTCTCTTTCCCATAAAGTCACTCTTACTTTATTGTGTAATTCCTTGATCATATGCATAAGTTGACATTGAATACATTTTTCTATCTTCACTTTGGTTGGTTTGTGTTGTCTTGGACTTGACCTCACGAGAGAATCGAAGCGAAGCGGGAGAAATATAGACCTAAGGAAGCGATATAAAGGTATGTCACTTATTCCTCCATATTAGCATATTCAATGATTACAACTTAGGGAAAGAGTTGTGTCCTATCTTGTTTTTTTCTAGATCTAGGTGGATCTAGAGAGATCTATTAGTGTCTGCACCTACCGATTAGTCCGATAACACTTGGAACTATTCGAATCCATACACAAAGTAAAGGACATCTTTGTAAAATATGAGTGGTATGATTTCCTGTGCGCATTTCAAGGGCACCACACAAGCTTGTATATTCTCTTCACGTAGACATTTGATGGATTCTAGACCATGCTAGGAGATACCTAGATTCATGTCACATAACATTTTATTAGAGAATCTTACACCCTCCTTGTCTGTGGGGAATGATGGTTCAAGAAAGGAAAGCTATCTCCCAATCTCTACAACAAGTTCCTAGTCTCCAAGTACCAAGACCCCGACTAGAGCCAAGGAATTCTCGTGGCATGAATAAAGGACGAATGGAAAGTGGCCTTAACAACAGTACAAAGATATATCACAAGTGAGGGTCGATTCAACATTATTCATTGCTATCACCTTCGTTTTATTATGCGCTTAAGTGGAGACAAAGAGCTTAAATTACCATACTACATTCTTAATAATATAACTAAAATGGCCAAGAGGGTTCAAGGTCACCCTGAATCCGCCCATAGAATTCTATACCATCAGGGTTTGATTAAATTTTTGGTAACTTTTGCTATTAAAGTCTGTGGGATTAAAAGAATAGGAGAAGGTCCCCGATCCACAAGATGAAGGTGATACACTTGAGGAGGTTAGGGTTTCTTTATATCCTATGATCTTGATGAAGCCTTCCCAGACCACAATGAGTAAAGGTAAAGGACCTAAATGATAAATATGCCCCTTAAAACAAAACACCAGAAAACCCCCATCAAGAAACAACCTAATAATCATGTGACTCAAATGAGGGGGAAAATCAGAGTTGGTTCATGCAACAAGGAATTAACTAAAGAGAAGTTTGTTCCTATAGAATCTCCACCTAAAACATCTCCTCCAACTAGACAGGACAGGAAAAGGAAGGGCGAGCAAAACTCTGAATTTCCAAGAAAAACTTAAAAAAATACTAGAATTACGAATCAGTTGAGGTTCAACTCCAAAAATCTGTTCAAACCATCACTAAAGGATCCCCAACCAAAGAGAAAAATCAAATTCTAGTGATAAAGAGGCTACATAAACACCATTTGTGACAGTGAAGAAGGAGTATCCTTCAGACTCTAGTCAACAAGAAATACAATATCATGGATTTGATCTCGAGAAAAAATATGTTAGCACATCACCACATGTAGGGGATCCATGTCACAGTTTGCAAGACATTAAACTAGAAGTTGAAGATGACACTGTGAGAGTCCATGGGTCCACCAAAGGAACTAAAGGGAAAGAGCCTAAAGTTGTACACAGTTATAGTACGAGAACTAGGAGAAAATAATTGGCTAACCACAACAAGTTTAGCACAGAGAAAGAAATGAAGAAGAAGCAGATCGAGGTCAACATAGAAAAGTTTGATGATATCCAATAGGTGCATAAAATAAAGATGCAAGTCCAAACATTGCAACACCATAATCAATAATGTGAGAAACTATACTCCATTTGGTAGAAGAAATATCAAAGACTCCAGAAGAAGCACCAAAAGACTTGATTCTTTCTAAAGGAGATAATTTGAAGAATATGCCAACACACCCAGTTATCTCCTAGTGTCCTCTAGAAGTGCACATGTACACCTGTACTTGATACATAGTTCAATTCAATCAATCCTAGTTAGTTTTTTTCAGAGTTCAATTTACTCCAAGGCATGCATCAGTCTAATTTTATTACTAGTAGCAGTTTTTAGTTGTTTAATTGCAAGAATTTTTTAGATTAAGGCATAATAAGTGGTCTTTTATGTGTGATAAGAACCACTCCTTTTTTTAGTCAAGCTTGAAGTATACATTAATATGATCCATCATTGTTTTATTTAATTTAATAAGTTGTTCTATAATTGATGGTGTAGAGTTAAGCTTGAGTTCTATATGGATGAGAGCCTATACAATTTTGATAAATATGCATATTTTGTATGTTTTGAGGGTTCGATTTTTGGGAAGAATATCAATACATAATAATGATTGAAACTCTTAAATTCATGGATTAAATATCTCTACCTGATGAATATACTATTGATGACAGTGTGTTTTGTCCAAATCTTCATGTGTATTTATCTTATCTCAAATGTAATTTTTGATTTGTCCAAAGTACCTTTCATTTCCTTTAGCTATTGTATAACTTGTCTTTACTAATATGAAACCTGTGAAACAACAATTTATTTGGTGAATATTTGTTTCTATTGAAACCTATGGGAGTAATTGTATTTTTGATACATGTTTAATGTCTTGAAATAATATTTTAAGTATTAAACTTCTGGCAACATAGTATTCATTGAATGGTTTTTTGTTTCCTTGTGTTATATCCTCTTTTATCTCACTTGTTTGTCCTTTGTGTGCCACCATCCAAGGAAAACCCTCATCCATATTATTTTTCCAACCCAACCATGTTCTTGTCTCGGTAAACCAACCCTCCAATCGACCAACAAAATCAAATAACTAAAAAACCAACCATTCCAACACTTGAGGTGGCCTAGATTTTCTCTTCAACAGTCATGTGCAGACTTTAGGACCAATTGAAGGTATACATGTCTATTATCTAATCCACTAGGTCTATTACAAAATCAAAGGTATGTTTTACATGTGTTTTGAGGCTTGCATCTTAAAAAGTTTGGCACATGCTTGAGGCACGTCTTCATGATTTTTGGTATATTCCGTGAGGCACTTCTTGTATACATGGCATATGGTCTGTTGTATGGTATATGATTGAAACATACATTGTATGCATTGGAATATATCATTGACACATGGTTTATGAATTATGGTTTAGGCATATCATGAGTGATATGGCACATTTTTGAGGTACATCTCTTGGTACATGGTTTGCTTGAGGCACATGATTTGAGGTATATATTGGCACATAGTTTGGATACATATCTTAGAGATTTTATGGTACATTCTTGGTAATGTTAGTAAATTTTGAGACACATCTTGGATGTATGATATATGTTATGGTTCATTTTCTAGAGGCACATATTTTAGAGGCATATACTTGGTATATGGTGGAATGTGTATGAGGCACATCCTTTGGTATTTGGTTGAGGCACATCGTTGATGATATGATACAAATATTGGTACATGGTTGATACATGACATGGTACAGGTTTTGGTACATGGTCTATGCATGGTATGGTAGAGTTTTTGGTACATGATATGGTAGAGGTTTTGGTACATGATATGGTACACGTTGATGATAGTATATCAGTGACAAATTGATAGTGACATGTTGATGTGACTATGACAGTGACAATGACAAGTTGATGTGATAGTGATAGGTTGATGTGGACACTGGTAGTGATTGTATCAGTGGTAGTGATAGGTTGATGTTACACTGATAGTTATTGTATCAGTGGTAGTGACAAGTTTAGTCTACGCTTATATTTCAGGGCAACATGACAGAGAAAGGAAAGGGCATTGTAGCCTCCTTTCGATTAGAGCCGAAGGACAAAAGGGGTTGGATATTCCTTCATGTTGGAGTCTATAAATTAGGGGGTTGTAGCCTCGTTCCGGTTGGAGCCAGAGAATATAGGGAGTTGGAGCTTCCTTCAGGTTGAAGCCTCCTTTTAGTTGTAGCTAAAGAATTCAGGGATTTATAGCTTCCTTCAAGTTGAATCTTGTAAATAGGGGTTTGGAGCATTCTTCCAGTTGGTACGAGAGAATTGGAAAGTTCGTGCTTCCTATGACTGCAATCTTGATATATATAATAAAGTATTTTGTGGCTTTCTCTCATTTGGGTTTCCACATAAATTGTGGTGTCCTATGTCTCTGATGTGATATTGTTGAAGGATATAGCTTATGGTTATATGCTCATGATATATTAAATGAAATAATAAATTATTTACTTTTGTTAAAGTTGAAGTTTATATATTGAAAGTGGTAAAAAGTGCTCATATTGATTCACCCCCCCTCAATATTCCAACAATTATCTGGACAATTTTTAGAAGATCTATTTTAGTAGAATATGGATTGTTTGGCACTAATACCGAGATTATCCCCTTGTCATCAGTGATATGCTTCTACGCAAATATACACTGGCATCTTCTGATCGTTGATATGTATCAAACATGTGTGTCAAAATAATTTGAGTCTACATTCAATAAACATTTATTGCTAAAAAATAAATGCTAACAATGAATCCTATACCGAGTAGGATTAGGAATCATTGCCAATATTTTTTTATCAAAAGAAAATGTTAAAATTGTATTTTAATTATTCATAAAGTATTAATGGTAAGAGGAGTTTCGTGGATTTGCACTTCTTTTTTTTTAATATATCAAGAGCCAAAAATTTGGACTTTTTTGACAAACTTGAAACCTATAAGAATCATATCAACTTATAGGAATTACATTCATCTAATTCCATTATAATATTCCATAGCCACCAAAAAGAACATCCATCAAATTATTTTCCAAGATCAAACATGTTTTACTTAAATGACAATGGGTTAATGGGTTGATACCAAAGGAATTTACTCTAGAAATAATATGATTGAATGCTTATTGAGTACTATAAAGAGATCTATAAATATGGTCTCTTATTATGGTCAATTATTCAAGAAGAGCCGAAAGGTTTTTATAAGGGTAAAAGTAAATAAATTCCTCTGTATAAAATATTTAAATTTCACCATAAAAATCATTAATACAACGAGGGAGCATTTGATACCTTACCAACACTCTTTGTTTGATAGGTTTAATAAAACACTACTAACCTTAATGACCAATTATTTCACATGTTCCTCGTCAAAATAAATGTTAGTGATGTATTTCTAGCTATATAAAATTTTGGTCATTTAAAGTAAACTACTAACCTTAATGACCAATTATTTCACATGATCCTCGTCAAAACAAATGTTAGTGATGTATTTCTAGCTATATAAATTTTTGGTCATTTAAAGTTTTACGTCGTTGCAATGAATTCGGGAAGCATCTTAATTAAGAAAGAAGGATAATCAAATTCATCAATGAGCAAAACAGTGCAAAATATATTTATTATATGAAAGTAACCACTTCGAAAAAATTGATGATTCACTCAAATTAAAAACCGTCAGCTCATCTCCAAACTTCATTATACATTCTTTTAACAGGTGGAGTTAATTGAATATGAGAAATCTTTAACTAAATTGTTTTTATATGCCAAAGAATGCAAAAAAATAAATAAAAAGGTATTGATTTTTAATAGGAGTTAAAGACTTATTGGAAAATGATACTCCATTGAAACTGAAAATTATCTGCGTGTTTCCACAGTTTGATATGTTTTCTTAAAGATGTAAATTAAACATTTTAAGATTTAGATATTAGTTAAATTATTTCAATCTGCCAAAAAATTTCATTAATTCATTTACACATTAAAAACCAAATCTTTGTCGAAAGTGTCAAATCATTATGATAACCTAAATTTAAGAAAACAGAGGCATAAAACCACATTGAATAAATCCATATGAGCATGTAACAATATTAAATTATCAAGAAAAAACAAATAGACTCAAATGGCGTAATCATTATAAATATGAGGAAAATGTGACGAAATAGTTAACTTTCATGACGAAACAAGATTGTCAACGCTAAGTTATATGGATGTATGCAATTTCATTAATGGTTTCATTTCCATTACATCACCGAGTCATCATCTCATAAAAGGGAAATCAATCATAAGAAACACTCAAAATCAAATAACTAACAAAGAAAACAACTATAAAACCACAACTATAAAACCATCTCTTCAAATCAAGCAAAACAAAATCAAATACAAACAAAAGCTAGTAATTTTCAAATTTAATCAGAAACCCATTGTTTATTTTTTTAAATCAAGAGAAGTTGTTAAGGCCTCAACACTAACATAAAAACATTTTTATAATGTTATAATTTAGTAAAATAATAATTATAAATTATTATAAATAAAATGTGTTTAAAAATTAAATAAATATAAATGATTTAAATACAAAATTTGAAAAATATTTTGATATAAACATATTGATGGCTATATAAAAACATTTTTATAATGTTATAATTTAGTAAAATAATAATTATAAATTATTATAAATAAAATGTGTTTAAAAATTAAATAAATATAAATTATTTAAATACAAAATTTGAAAAATATTTTGATATAAACATATTGATGGTTATAAATTGTTATAGATAATTTTAAAAAATAATAAATAGAATTATTTTGTATGGAGCTCTAATTTATTGTATATATAATTGATGGTTGATTTAAGACATATAAAATATTATAAATAATATTAAAAATAAACGATATATATTTTGAATGGAGTAATAAATTTATATTATAATATAGTAAAATGATAGTTATAAATTATTATAAATAATATTAAAAAACAAGTAATGTGATTATTTTGGATGGAGTAATAATTTTTTACATGTATTATTGATGTTTGATTTAATAAAACATATAAAATATTATGACTAATATTTATTTATTTATTATTTTTTTTTTTAAGTAAAAAGTAAATCTTATTATATTAAAACTTCAAAAATACACCATGACATGTAGGTGTCAACTGTCCCGTCTGTGAAGGAAACTGAGACAACTGGCCTATTCAAAATAGCATGCAAATTCAAAAACTCGTTTCGCCATCCTGTCTGAAGGAAACCAGGGTGCATGACCAGTTTCAGCAGCAGTTTAGTAAGGCCTATGTTAATGCTAACAGGGCTATTGACTAGAAGAGCTACAACTATGATAAACATAAAAAAGAGAGAGAGTTGGAGACAATGCTGAACAAAAGAACCTATTCACCGGTGTCCTCGCGGTCGTCCGTCACCTTGCTGATGCTGACAGGAATGGCATAGAGCTGAGAACAGGTGGGGCATTGTCGCCATGGTCTGGCACTTCTAAGTTGCATACAACATGTCCAAGCGTTGGCTAACACAGACAGCCCTGAAGATTTGGTCGCCCACCATGCCGTGGACCTCGAAGATCAAGTTCAAGTGCTCTGGGTGAAGGAGTGGTGGTGGGGGTGGCCAATTTTGCTTAGCATCTGTCTCCTGGTGTGCATGCTACGTTTTCTACGGCTGCGAGTCGTTGTTGCCTTCCGGCAGCTCTTCCTCCACTAGGCAGGTGGCGAATTCCTCAGTGGGAGCGTTGCTGGGACCATTTGCATCTCGTGGGCGGAGCGATGGTGCTTCTGCTTCAATGCATGCCGGGGGGTTCCAATTGTCTGGAACCGTAAACATTCGACTTTCCGAGAAGTCGTGGGGGAGTTCCATAGTCGAAATTTCCTCGACATAAGTTATAGGGGGAGAGTCTACTGCTATGGCCTCCCTGTGTCTCTTCCTCTTAGCAAGAACTAGAGCTCGCTCAAATCATTTGTGCCTTTTCTGCCTAGAGTCGGCCACGTACCATCCTTCTCCTCTACAGGGTCTTCATCTATCTCGCGGCATAATGAAAATGAGGACGAGAGCCAGGATTTCTCCTTCGCTCCTATTCTTTCTCAGCTCTGTGAGATGCAAATGCATCCTAAGGGTTCTGAGAAGGCTGATAAGAGCATAAATGGTGGCTGCGGCCATTAAGGCTGAGAGATTAATGCTCTGGCTGGCCGGCCTGTTCTCGTGCGTGAGAGGCCCCGTCAATAGATGGAGGCCAACTGAATTGAGACCCCTCATAACTAGCGGGGATATGAGGGCGGTTGGCCACCATAAATGACCCCTCCTGGCGCGTCTCCACATGCCCATCTTGCACCGCGTGGCACCCCATCCGGGGAATCTTATGACTAATATTAAAAAATAAACAATGCAATTATTTTCAATGTAGTAACAATTTATTGCAAGTATTATTGATGTTTGGCTTTTTTTTTTTCCGATGAAAAAACTATTTATTTCAACTAGGAAATATACATGTTGCAGTGCGGAAGGAGCTTCATAAAGAGGAATAAAACCCGACTAATAACAACTTACATTGACCCAATAATATTTTCATTATCGTATCTCCTTTGTCTAGCACACCTACAAAAAATAAATAAAAACTCCCAAAAAGATATTACTATTCCAAATCCCATCATTACATAAAATTTTGCGTAATCTATTATGAAGACCATTACTCTGACGTATAAGAAAAAGGACAAATCTTGGATGACTTGATCATCCATGAATTCCTGGGAGATGAAAGTTCCCTCAAAGAGAGAAAGGGTTTCTTTGGATAGATCATTCTTCATTTTTTTAGTTCACGATTGGCATGGGTGAAGGAGGGCCACTCAAAACTGTGAATAAGGTCTTTAATCTAATTTAAAATATAATTAGGATGGATGTTTTGCACCTGAATTTTTTTTCCCACTTAATAACTACTTTTGAACTCCCATGAACTATAGATTTGAGATGCCACATTGCTTGTCCTGGTATAACAATATCATCAAAGAAATCAACTCTACCTTCATATTCAACCCAAAAACTTGAGCATCTATTTTTTTTTTCTTTGAATAAAAGTGGATCCTTATATTAATTCCAGTTGTAAGTTTACAAAAACGACCAACGGCCTATCTGCTTACAAAAAGGCCAACAACCTATCTTCTTACGAAGAGGCCAGCGCCCAATCAAATTGACGATTCAGATTTACTCTCTCATTTCACGGTTTCGCGTTTCACGACTTCGCGACTTGGGCGAACAAGGCCCTCCATGCTTCGGACTCCTGATAGCCAAGTACTTGAAATTCTCTTGAGTCAAATCAATGGGGCCAGATCGATGGTCCATATCGGTTCTTTCATTTCGCAATTTCACATTTCACGACTTCGCGACTTGGGCAGACAACTCCCTCCATGATTCAGACTCTCGATAACTAGTTTCCCAAAATTTTCTTGAGTCAGATCAATGGGGCTAGATCGATGGTCCCAATCTTTCCTTGTACCAACGGTCCAGATCATTTCACGGTTTCACATTTCGCGACTTGGGTAGATAGCGCCCTCCATGCTTCGAGCTCCCGGTGGCCGAATTCCCAAAATTTTCTTGCAACAGTTCGGTGGGATCCGATCGACGACCCAGATTTCTTCTGGTACCAATGGTCCAGATCTGATCTCGCTTTTCGCGACTTTGGAACATAGTTGTCTTCATGCTTCAGATTCCTGGTAGCTGAATTCCCGAAATTTTCACTCGTCAGTTCTATGGGACCGGATCGATGGTCTAGATCTCCTTTAACATCAACGGTCCAGATCCCCTCTCTCTTTTCGCAACTTCACGACTTTGGGAAACAACATCCTTCGTGCTCTTGAATTTCGATTGTCGAGGTTTCGAAATAATCAGTAGATTGATGATTTTATACACTGACGCTTACGGTTTGCATCTCTCTTGAGCTTCTGGTCATATCTGTCACGGAAGAAATACTAAGTAGACAAAGATGGCTCCCCGTCTGGATTGGGGCCATCCAACTGAGCCAACTCCTTGCATTGGTGCCAGAGGAGTGAGATTTGGGACTACCTAGAATCATGGAGTACGATCTGTTGCACCGAGTAAACCCATGCATTAGCCAGTCTATCCACCACATTGTTTTCAGTTCACCGAATGTGTGAGGGGGTTAGAGTAAGAGAAGGTCTGAGAAGATCCTGGAAGCTGTAAAGAGGGCCAAGGAGGCGCCAGCTGGGAGTGATTTTCTCTGGATTTTTTCCATTCAGGATTTTTGTTGCCAAGTCTATTATAATTTTGGAGTCTCCTTCAATGATCAGATAGGTGAGGTTTTGATCTAAATCCATTTGCACTCCTTTGATGAGACCCCAAATTTATACTGAATTGTTGGTGTCGCATCCAAGATTTTATGCAATGAGGCTTTGAATTTGGCCCAAGATGTTTATTATGACCACTCCATAGCTTGAGTGTCCAAGATTTCCTTTGGAAGCACCATCAAAGTTGACCTTATGGAATCCTGGCGCGGGGAGGAGCCACTTAGAGGGGCTGAGGGATTTTGAAATTAGAGGGGGATGCTAAGAAGAGATGGAGTGTGCAAATGAGAAGCCCCAAGAGTTGAGGAGAGAGAGCTCACCAGGGTCAATGGGGAAGTCTTCCTTAGTCCATGAATGAAGATGAAGAGTTTCTTGGAGATGCAGGAGGAATGTGTTCCAGAGGAGGTTGGGAGGAGATGGTTGGGAATGAAACATTCTTCTGTTCCTCTCTTTCCATAGTTTCCAAACTATGAATCCTAGTAAGAGTTTCCAGGCTCTATTCAGGATAGGGCTCTTGAAGGAACCAGAACCCCAATCTCTGATGGTACTTATGATGCTATTTTTGACTTGTTTGGTTCTTCTCATGAATTGAGTGGCCTGGTTCCAGATGTTCTCACTGAGTAGACAATTATTTAGGAGGTTCTCCATGGCTTCTGCCTGGAGATGAAAGAGATGGTAGATCGAGGGGACAATGAAACCTCATCTTTGGAGATTGTCCCAGGTTAGGATCTTGTTCTAGAGTAGAAGCCAGATGAAAGTAGAGATTTTGGGCTAGATTTTTTATTTCCATATTGTTGTCCATATGCTATCTTTCTGAATGTTGTGGAAATTCTCTTGAAGAGTGTATCCCTCCTTGAGAGTGAAGTTTCCATGAGGTGTGTATCCCCATCTGAGGATGTCTTGGTCTATTCTTGTCCTGATTCACCTTTGATTTGTAGCTTGTTTCCAATGTTGCAGGTCACAGTCCATTGCCACTTGGAGTTCCTGATGAGTATATTTCCATCTTCTCCAGGGAGAGTTGCTGGGGGTGTCTATCCACAGGTCTGCCACTTTGAGAGTGGCTAGATATTGAATGTGATTTTTGTAGGATTGTAGGTTTTCTTCCTATTGTAGGAGTGGAATTTTCTGCCAGGAGTCTGTCCAGAATAGGGCATTCTAGCCATTACAGACTTCCTAGAAAGCATGTTCCTGAATGAGTGGCCGATTTTTCCAGGCCTCATTCTAGATGTTGGAGCCTTGGATTTGCTCTTGCATTCTTATGAGTTGATTTTGATGCGCATTGGGGGCATATTTTCATTTCAAGATTTTTTCCCAGATCTTTGTTGGTGTCTTAAGCCATCTCCACCAAATCTATACTCCCATGGTGTTGTTTAGTTTACCAAGGTCTTAAAGGCCCAGACCCTATGAAGATTTGGGCTTCCAGACCTTGTCCTAGCTGAAAAGGGACCATTTTTTGTTCAGGTTGTGTCCATGCCATAGAAAATTTCTTTGAAGATTCCTTATTTTCTTTATGACAGATTGGGGGGCAGCTAGGGAAGAGAATAGGTAAGCTAGGATGGCTTGGAGGACTGACTTTAAAAGGACCAATCTGGCTGGGAGGTTGAGGGAGAGAAAATTCTAGTTGCTAAGACGATTGGTGATGGAGAGAAGGAGGGAATCCTAGGAGATGTTTCTGGTTGTTGAGTCAGAGAGAGGGAGTCCCAGGTAGTGAGAGGTCAGAGTGCCAACAAGGATATTCATAAGTTGATAGAGGTGTTGCTGGATTGCTTCAGGAGTATTAAAAAAAAAGATATGTGATTTGTCTAGATTAAAGGTGGTGCCAGAGGCTTCACTAAAATCAGAGAGGATAGAACTTAGTTTAATTTCTCCTTGCGTTGTGGGGGTGTTCATTAGCAGTGTTTCATCGACAAATTGGCTATGGGAGGATGCCGGTTGTAGGCCATGAAGAGGGAGGCCTTGGAGGGATCCATTTTGGATAGAGGCCTTGATATAACATCCTAGACCTTCAACCATTATGACAAAAAGGAAAGGGTAGAGAGGGTCGCCTTGCCTTATTCCTCTTGAGAGGGAGAAGGGTTGAAAGTGGGCACCATTGATGAGGATTGAGAAAAAGGTTGAGGAAATGAGTTTCATTATCCAAGAGATCCAATCCTTGTTGAAGCCAAAAGCTAAAAGGAGAGCTTCCATGTATTACCAGCTTAATTTATCAAAAGATTTTGAGAGATCGAGTTTTAAAAGCATACTTAGAGTGCGGGTTCTTTTGAGCGAGTGAATGATTTCATGTACAAGTATGACGCTGTCCATGATTTTCCTTCCTTCGAAATATCCTGATTGTTCCTTGGAGATGATGAAGCAGAGAATTGGTTTAAGTCTTAGAGCTATGACCTTGAAAATAATTTTGTAGATCACATTGCAAAGAGCTATGGGTATGAAGTTCTTCGGATTAGTGACCCTTTCTTCTTTGGGAATTAGAGTGAGGAAAGTGGAATTTAGTGCTTGAAGGAATTTTCCTGAGCTGCAAGATTCCTCCACCAAATACCACACTTCCTCCCTTAACATAGGCCAACAAGAGTGGAAGAAGTCTGTTGTGAAACCATCTGGACCTGGAGCCTTCCCTGTGGGTAACCCCTGAATAGCCTGATCTACTTCTGCTTGTGTTATTGGTGTCATGAGATCCTCATTCTATTCTTGGGTGATTAAAGTTGGGATGTTTTGGGTCACCCTTTATATTTCTAAGGTGCGGTCCACATTGGGTTTTGAGAGGAGATCCTTGTAAAAATATGTCAGCTCGTGCGTTATTTCCTAATGAGTTAACATGGTGTTGCCTTGCAATTCATCCATCTTTGTGAAGTGATTGATGAGGCATCTAAGGATCATGGAACGATGGAAGAATTTGGTGTTTTTCTCTCCCTCATTGAGCCATTGAACTCGTGATTTCTATCTCCATGGGATTTCTTCCTCCTTGTATCTTTCTTCTATTTTCCTTTTGAGTTCATTCTCCTCATGTTGTTGAGTGATTGTATATCCTACATGAATGATTTTCCCCTGAAGGTTCTCTAGTTTTTGTTCCATCATTTTCCTTTCCTGGAAAATGTTCCCAAAGACCTCTTTGTTCCATTTGCGCACCTGTTGTTTGAAATATTTGAGTTTTTTCTGGAAGCAATACATTCTTGTGCCTTTTTATATTTCTGCAGTGCTTCACCAGTGACAAACTAGCTCTTGGAAATATGGATGGTAGAGACAAAATTTCTCAAATCTTAAGGGTTTAAGCTTCGAGGTAGCAATAGTATCAACCCAGAGTTGAATCAGCCAGTGATCCGAGCCTACCTTCGGGAGGATTTTCTTCCAGAAGTAGAGTTTCTGAGATGAGGAAGCGATCAAGTCTACAAGTTATTTGTTGGTGACCTCATCTTTTGTTGGTCTAGGTGTAGGTTCCAATGCCATTTTTGATATATACTAGTCTGAGGTTTTCTATGAGTTCCTGGAATTTTGCATTGTCCTGCTCCAGGTGCTTC
>SNQJ01S0031927.1:3224-33691 GCA_010110895.2 Picea sitchensis | reverse complement strand
CCCCCCCCCCCCTCATTTCTCCTCCAGCGTGAGAATCATGTTGAATTCACCCCCTATTATCCATCGCTTTCCTTCTACTAAATAATCTAGGTAAGCCAGGTTCTAAAGAAAAATGTCTTTGTATTGGCTATTATGCGGTCCATAGGCATTTGTGATCATTCCCTCCTTGTCTGAACCAATGGCTCTGTAGTGCACTGTGATTGTGCCTAGAGTGGAGAGGCCTTGGTTGAGGATGACTGTGGCAGGATTCCATAGGATGGCCTAGCCTCCTGAAGCCCCTTTTGAGTCTATTTGATAGGATTCATAGTTCTTCCAACATATTTTCATGATATCTTCTGCAGTTTTCCCTGCAGATTTTGTCTCTTGTATCAGGAATATATTAGTGTCTTCCATTTTGATGTCGTTTCGAATAATCCTTTGTTTGGATATTCCATTTAGGCCGCTAATGTTACAGGTTAGGATATTCATAGTTAACAAATTGGAGGGTGGGAAAAGGATCTCTCTGAGAGCCTATGAATCTGTCCTAAGTTGATCATATAGTTTCTCGCCTCCTTTATTAGCCGTTGAGACGATTTTCTGCCCCTTCTCTTGTTTTCTTTTTGGTGTTTTCTTGGATCTTCGTTTGGGTCCATGCGGGTCCCCAACCTAGATGTAGCCCCTGCTGATGAGTCCAGAAATAATTTGTGAACTTTCCTGAGTTGGTCCTATGGTATGGTTTGGAGATCCTTCTTGTTGAGTGATTCTTCTAATCTGTCTAGGTCGATTTCTGCCAGGTCTTGCTCATCCATTTCCATGACTGTGTCTTCCTCTGTTTCCAGTTCCTTCCCTAAGACTAGGTGAGTCTATGGATCTAATTGGTTTGCTGGGGTCTAATAATCTTGTGACTATTGATCTTCCTTGTGCTTGTTGGGTTCTTTCCCCATGGTCTTTTGGGGATTTTCCACCTCTTATGCTTCTGGGAGGCGATTAAGGGCTTCAAAAGAGTTATTATTTGGGTTCTTTTTTCCGTTGTTGGTTGAGGGATTTTTCTGCGCTTGTCTCCTTCGATTATGAAACTGGGTAAATCTTTCCTTTGGTTTCTCTTCATATTCCTTCTTGGGGGGGGAATTGAGAGGGAAGTCTCTGAACAGGTGTCAATGTTCATGGCATTTTCGACATCTGAAAGGGATGTGTTCATAGTCTGTGGTTTGGGCCCATTCCTTGTCTTGGTATTCTAACATAACTGTGCCTAACATAGCTTTGGAGATGTTCATATAAACACATATCCTTGCATAGTAGGTGTATTTTCTATTTTTGGTAGCTTCAGAGGATTTGACATATTTACCCAAGGTATTGCCTATGCCCAGTAAAATTTCCTCTAGCTAGAATTCTTGGGCTAGGGAATAGAGGAGAATCCATACCAATGTGTATGTGAAGTTTTCCTTTTCTGGGAAAAATAAGTCTATCCAATAAAGTAGGTAGAGGTCAACCGAGTTGTAGAAGTATGGTCCCCCTTCAAATATCTTGTCCTTGTCCTCAAGGTTGTAGAATATTATTGTGAAGAAACCTTTGGAGCTCCACTGGAGCTCATAGTCTTCCTTGGGGTTCCACCATGCCTTGATCCAGCAAGATAGGTCCTTTTCTAAGGGCCAGAGACCTAGGAATTTTCCTATGAGGGCATGGTCTCACATGAAATACATATGTTCCCCTATCCTGGTGGTTTTGATGACGTACCTGGGTGCAACTAGGGCTTGGTGGATGAATTTTCCCGGTGTCCAGACCCGAGCAGGTTTTGGATGCTAGGACTCAACATACGTGTTTAATTTTTTATTATTTCCATCTCTTCCTGCAGATACTGGTCTCGTAGGTGTAATGGCGGCTCAAAGGATGGTCGACGCACTCACGTGTTCTCTGGATCATTGGTGGCGATGTTATAGTAGGAGGGGGTTTTCGACCGCCCTTCAATTCCCATTCTTCTAAGGCGGTCATAATTGTAGGGCTAAGGTAGTCAATTCACATCAAGGGAGTCAGAGGAGGTTTGGGGGAAGGAGGGAATCAGGAGCATGGGAACCCTAAAAATTTGTAGAGCTCGGCTTTAATTTAAATTAAATTTGTTGCGTGATAAAGTCTAATCCTTGAGCATATCTTAAATGTAAATAACAAGATCCATTTAAAAACAAACAACCTCAACTACACACCGAGGAGGGTGACCCTAGGTCACCCCATCGAAAAAAAACCCTAGGGGATCTCAAAATCAATAGCAGGCATGCAAGGCACCCGCGCATTGACAAACTTGGGCTTGCATTCAAACTCCCTTGTCACTTTGATAGTAATCTCTGACATGACCTCCACAGGGATGCGAGTCCCCTGAAATATACATAGATTTAAATACCACCATATGAAATACACAAAAATACAAGGAGGAGCCTCTAGACATAACATGGATTCATTTGATAGCTAGGATTTCACATAAACCTCGAGACTTGATGACAACCATCTTTAGTTTGGTGCAAGTTTTTGGAATATCAAATCTCATACCTGGGAAAAAAAATGACATGACACAAACAAATGACTTACTGACTCGAAATCATGTTTACATAAAGCACATCGACTCGGACCTTGCTAGCCTCTTTTTATCCCGTTATCCCAAGTCAATAATTTGTTGCTAAGGACAAGCCTTAGAAAAATATTAGCTTTGAGGGGGGCATGGAAATTCCAAATATTTTTCCACCACTAGAGCTTGTCACCTATGAAAACTTCCTCAACTTATGATTTATACCCAAGTTTGGCTACGAAAGATCCAGACACTAGATTTTTTGACCAACACATATTATCTTCCACTTCTTCATGTAAGAGAACATGGTTGGAGCATATCTTACCTACAAAGGTTTTACATTCCTATGCCAATGGGCCATCCAATACTAAGTCTCAATCATATCTCCTCCCAACTCTACCAATGTGGAAGTGAGTTGGATATTTCAAGCCCCAAAGAGAATGACACCCTTTCCTATGCAACTAATCAAGGAGGAGGTCATATATTCTGAAGCTTTCATCTACCCCTATCCATGGATCGTCACCCACACATGATGTTTTTCCATTTCCGCTATGTCAAACCATCCACTTGCCAACTAGAGTGAAAGAATCCACCAGGTCCTTCCAAACTTTAGACAAAATTTATGTAGTCTTTCTAGGTGTTCAAAACCAATCCTTAATAGAATGTCCTCTAATACATTTTGGGACCTTTACACACCCCAAAACCGATGTAATACAAGTAATCCTCAATAAACAAATTGTAGCTAAGGATTGACTAAATAGGTATATGTTTTTTATGCTCCATCCACGTAAACTCTTGGGATGATCGATCTTTTTCCAACTGAACAAAGGAATTTCATCACTTTTTCTACTTCTTGTCCATAGAAAATGAGCAAAGGCCTTAAGAATTTTGGTGAGGATGCCTTTGGGTAATTTTTCAATAGAGGTCCAATAAACCAATATTATTTCCAAAAACACCTTCAATAAAACCAATTAACCTCTTCTAGACAACCATCTATTTACCCAAAAAGAGATCTAAGCTTCTGCCTGTGTAAAGCCACAACTAGTCTTCAAATATATATGAATTGGGATTTAAGACAAAACCGAAGTATTTCATCCTTTCATCAACAGGCTTGCAAGGGAAGGGGAGAGTTTCAATATGTGATCTTGTAACTCTACATCAAGTAAATGAAATAAAATACAATACTTGGACATATTAACGTCCATACATATTGTAGAAGAATAAAGAGCCAAAGAATTTTTCATAGATACCAAATCTTGTCATGTACATGCACCAAATAGCAAGACGTTGTCAACAAACAATAGATTGCAAATGACCTTTGAAGTGGTAATTTTGACCCCCTACAATTCTTGTTTTGACCTGGTTTCACTCATGATCCTTCTCAACCCTTCAAATACAAGAAAAAAGAGGAAATGAGACATAGGGAAGCCTTAATGCAACCCTCGGGAAAAGGGGAACAAATTATAAGGGGATCCATTGATTAGTCCAACAAAGGATGTTGTTCTTACATAATTCATTATCTAGTTGACCACTAGGAAGAACATACCCATTTGAATCAAAACCAATCACAAATAATCTAAGTTCACCTTATCATAACCCTTCAATAAGTCTATTTTTAGTACAATATATGGGTTTTTTTTGGTTTTCATAAAATGGAGGTCCTCTTGGGCCAACACAACCACATCACTAATTTTTCTATTGAAAAGGAAACCAAATTGCTCCTTGGATATGATCTCATTGAACATAGGCTTGAGTCTATTAACAATTATCTTAGAAATAAACTTATATAAAACATTACAATAAGAGATGGGTCTAAATTACTCAAACGATTTATCATCCTATTTTCTAGGGATGAGCACCAAGTGACCAGAGTTGAAATATCTCAATATTTTCCCTTAATGTTGTGATTCTTGAATTTCCTTCAACAAATAAAATTTTATCAATTCATATAAACCCTAATAAAATTCAATGGTTAAACCATATGGTCCAATGCTATTTCCTTTCTTCACTGACTATAGTGTGGACCAAATTTCTTCTTCGATCACTTCTACCTTCAATCTGTTGTTCATTTCATCAGAGAAAACTCTAGGGAAAAGGCTAATCATATTTAGGATCTTGTCTATCTAAAAATAAAGAATATCCTTGAATATGTTTCCAAAATAGGAGTTCCCAACTTCTACCTTTTCTTTGAAAGAGGAGACCATTTCCCCCTATGAATTGTAGATCTCCCATATAGTGTTCAAAATTTTGTGATAGATGGAAAATTTATGAAAATAATCTCTATTTTTATCACCTTTAGTGATCCAAAGTTCCCTTCTTTTCAGACGCGAGAACTTCTCCTCTTTTTCCAGGAGGTTGTTGATCCATTTTTTGTTATCAATCTAGTATGATTTATTTTACACTTTTTCTTAACCTAATTTTGTTTCTTCTCTTACATCAAAAAATTTCCAAGCACTTAGTCATTTTCTGAATTGTGGATGCAGACATGCATAAATTCTTAAACTCTCTTTTAATTACCCAGCTCCACAACCCCAAAATCAACAAAACACTTCACTTTGTTTTCTTTTCCATTTTATTTTGATACTTAGTCAATTTCAAGAGATGAAAATGCAGATCTACTTACCATCCCTTTAATTTTTTTTATGTCTCCACCTCCACAAGTCTCCAAGTCCGCATTCACTTTCCACTTTTCACTTATTTTCATACTTATCCATATTTTTCATTACGTAGCATATTTCCTTACTCCCCATCACTTTTACATTTCTAGTAGGTCTACATGTCCACATGTTTGCATATCTACAAGTTCACATTTCTCCCAACACTTAACCATATTATCAATTTCAATGCGGGCATTGTCACCCTTTCCCTAACATTCTTTCACAATCATTTATGTCCACAACCCCATATCTCCATGTTATAATCCTAGCACTTTCCATACATGATTTCAGACCTCCATACTTAACACTTTCTGTACATCATACCATCACATCACCATTTCCCGTCAAATTAATTACACCTTTCACATTATTCGTCACTCGTAAAAGAATAATGCCATTATTAATGCATAATGCATCGAATAGGGATCCCAATAAATACAAGTCCCATGAAAACCAATGACATTTAAATCATGTTCTGTGGTTGATTAAGTTACCAAGGAAGTACATAGTGGTAATTTAAATAAAATAAAAATGCCAACCTGTAAGTATCGATAATAGCGCCACTTTTGTAGAAATCCAAAAAGATGTCAAGTAAGAAGAAGGAAGTATTTTTTAGAGATACATTGAACACAATGGGTCACAAATATCAACAGTTCCAATGGTCTATGGCTTACAAGTACTACAAGTCTCTTCCTTTATCTAAGAGGAAGACAAACCTAAAATGGACATCAAGAATAGCATTCATAGGATGTGTTCCAGAAGTAACTGATATGAAAGAGATTATCCAATGGTGTGTAGATAAATTTGTTTCTGAACAAAGAATAATTCAAATGCATGGTCATCAACCCATTTATCTGGCCCCTTTAACATTTTCTAAAATGTTGCGACTCCCTGGACCAACTATACGATTCAAGAGTGAGGAAGCTAATGAATTTTTGAAAAATCATAAGGGAGGGATCAAACTATTGAGAAACTATTTGGAAGATCCGACTTGTAACCCTAGTACTTCTAGAATCAAGGTAAAGTTTCTTACATGTATAGATAATTTGCTTGGTTATTTTCCCACATTCTGAGTTTTGAAACTATTATGTCTGTAACAAGAAATGTTATATATGCTATGCATTATGCCCTGTATGAAAAGATATCATCGATTGGGGTTATCTCATCTCAAATGAAATTTATTTCCAATTGGATAAACTCAAAAACACCCATAAATTTTATATGGCTTCTTACCTCATTTTCACCATTGCTTATGTCCATGTTTATGAAGATTTTCCTTAGGAAAAACATGTGTATTTTAAGTTAGAACTAGTTTATGCATGGTATTGAATTTTATACACACATAAATCCCAATACAGTTTCTACCTAGTTCACAACAATTTCATCTCATATTTTAAAAGGTTAATATTCAAACAGAGCACATCAAGGTTATCCTTAGAGACAACTTCCTTCCTCACTGGAAAAGGTATTTATGATTTGTCCAAAGAATTCACTGTAATTATAATATTTGGTAGTAAGGATAAAAATTTCCTTTTACTTTTTTATACATCATATAAACTCTTTGTTGGAGAAATATGCAGGAAATACAAAACTTAGGCCCGTTTATTTCATGACAAAAGGAAAAGACAATTTATACCCCTACCATTGAAAATTGTGGATTGCATTGTTAAACGTATAACTCACTTGAATGAGTTGGTGGGACAACATGAACATATGGGTTTGAAGGAATCCAAACTTTTTGAAGGTTTTGACCTAGATAAAAAATTCACAACACATATGCAATTAGTGGGATATTATTCACACTTTATTAGAGTTGAACAATTTCAAGAAGGTGGCAGAGATAATTTGGATCTTCGGGAACTAGCATCCTACCAAAATTCAAACAATTATGAAAAAGTAAATAGTACAAATGAGATATACACACAACATGGTAGAGAAACAGCAAATAAAAACCCTAACTCGTCTACAACAACTCAAAGAACAACTCCATCCAGAATGAAGAGTAGAACCAATGGAATGGATACTAGAAAAACACCAGTTGAAGGCTCAAATGACGATGGAGATAAAAATACACCAAGGAAAAGCCTTGAGAAAACACATGTTTCATATACTACTATAAAAAGAACATGAAATGTATCATCAATGGCAATAAATGCATCGTAAGTCCAGGAAATTCCTCATGTGATGGACATGGATGAGATCATTGAAGAACATGACTAGATTACACAAAGGTTGTTAGAGATGAGAGAAATAGTTGATGTTGTTATGACTTAGGATCCTGATATATTTGAAGAGGAGTCTATCATTCTGCACCACGTGGCTTACAATCGAGAAACAAAAAAAATTATTTCCAAAAAAATTTAATACCAAGAATAAAAAATCATCTGAATAATGGAAATATTCAATTGACTTGGATGGAGTAGCACTATATAAATTTGCATACTTTCATGGATATATTGGAGACGCATTAAAAAAATAAATTGACAAAATGGAAAGAGAGAATTTGGAACAAAAGAAAAGGGTAAAATGATTTGAAGTTTCTTTGGTACTAGCACCATTGTTTCCAAAACATTTAAGTTTTATGCAACCTATACTTGAATTGGAGGATATCCCCAAAAGAAGTAGGAAATACAAAGGTTCATGAAGTTTATTGCAGGACATAATAAAATATGTTGGCGATGCCATACAAAAAAGGGTTGATATAATCCAGGAAAATTGGGAGCTTGCCCAAAGTATTGCTATCTTTTCCTCCAAAATAGAGAATTTCAAAGAATATCTACATAAAGATTTGGACAATGATAAAGGATTTTTCAAAGAAGTCATAAACACATTTTTGGCCAAACTCTCAAGTTTAAATGAATATTGGAGAAAAGAACAGAAAATTCCTTCATCTTACCGCATGAAGGAGATTAATGGATATTGGTTAAGGAGAATTATAGAGTTAAGAGAAATGATAAATGAAACCGAGGACCTAAGGAATAAAAAGAGTGATGTATTTATTAAACTTGTTAGTCTTACCAAGGAATTATATGGTACTAATTTATTGATAGATACCATGATCTCAACCAAAGAATATTTAACAAGACAACTTAAAGAACTAAATGTTTCTTTGGTTAATGAATTTACTGAAACGATATAATTTCTTGAGGATGAAGTTGAAAGATGATTAGTTCAGTATATCAACATAAATGATGAGGTGGATGACACATTGCAATAATCAGAGATAGATTTAAATGAATTTGAAATCCAACTATTGGATATTAAAACTAAACATTAAATTACTATGGAACCTTTAAGAGAATACCTTGAAGAATAGTTGAACAAGGAATTAATCAAAGTTATTGAACTAGAAAATAAAGAAGCTGTTAGAGCAGTTTTCCACCTCAATAAAAACATGTACCTGTAAATGAGCCAGTCACAAGAAAGTAAACACACTATTTTTTCCATCACAACGAGTCAAACATAAACTCTATCCTTCTAGTTTTTTCCTTAATCCATTTTCTGCTACAATCATTTGTCACATTTCCTTTATCTTCTCAATATTCTGTGGGATTTAGGATGATTCTTGGTTGTTATTCTTTCAATCTTCCAGGTCTTTTCATTTTATGGTCTGTAGGAGCCAATCCTAGTCCTATTTGAAGGGCGACTACATTTTTATTTTCTTTAAAGACATTTTCTTTTGTATTTAAAGACTCATTATTATTTTTGAGACTTCAAGAGAGATACTCGGGATATTACATCACTATATTCTCAAAGAATTTTATTAGAAGATTGAATTACTAAATGTTTTATCTATCATAATATTTTTTTTGATTTATGGAATGATAATTTAAAGCTCTCTTTTATTTGCGGTCCATTCCCTTTTCTCTCTATTTTTGGTATCGTTATTTTTCCTAATGAATGTTGTGATGGAGATATCGGTACTTTATATTATGTATGCATTTTATATATTCACATCGTAAATATTGTACATATTAATTTCTTTTTAAACACCTTGTCCCAAATCTCAGGTGTTGTTTTCCTTTAATGTGGATGTAACCACAAAGTCTGGTCCTTATCAGATTTTATTTTGTTTCATTTTATTTTCTTGGAATTCTAAGAACAAGAGGAGTACCACCTCTCTAAAAATGTAGGGGGATTTATATTCTCATGAGGTTGACCTTAATACCATAAAAAATTCTTTTAGATCATCATTTTGGAGACCATATTGAGTAATGGTTTATTTGCAAGATATATGAGGCTTTGTTTCAGATCTAATTGAAGAACCATAATCTCCATGTTTCAAAGTTTCAAAAAGAACATTCAATGAAACATGTGGATATCGGTGGGCACCCACCTCTTCCAACTGGCTCACATACAGTTTTCATCTTGGCAATTGGTTTATAGATTTTCGGGTCCTAAACTTTCGAGGTCGTTTTGAGGCCATAAACAACTATTTTTTGGGCTCACCACAGTCGAAATGTACATGGAGATACATTTTAATGGAAACATGTGTATTCCTCAGATATACTTTTCCAATGGGCTATCATATGCCTAAAATGAGGATCGTATGCAAAAGTTATGACCTCGAGAAGTTGATGTACAAACTTACCCCATCGGGGACCACATGACTTTTGGCACTTCATCTCCTAGTGTTAGGATTTTGGATGTCTAGGGTTTTCTAATTACTTCTTGATGATAAAAAGTCTTGGAGGCCTCATTGTTTTGTGCTCAGACCAATGCACATAGTTGTCGCATCTCTTCTTAGAGATTAGCTACCACCATTCGAGAAAGATTACTTCATTGTGCATTTTACAATTTCAACATATTTTTTTATTGAATAGAAGTTAAGTTTCATTGTATCTGTATTATTGTTCACTATATCTCTATGTTAACATTATAGATCTGCATTTCATTTTGTTCCGCTCATAAATCCACATCATTCAAGAAAACTACTATGTGCTCTAGATGCACGAGGTTTATAAAATAATTATTCAGATATATTGGAATGACATTGAAAAGAGACAAGAAGCACAAAATATTTGAGAGGATGAATCCTATGGTGATTCCATTGAAAACAATTCTTAAATTCTCTAGCAACTCTATTGGAAAGATTCAAGAAACTCAAGAAAATCCTCATGGTGACTCCACCAAAGAAATTTGTTCATGTTGTGATGATACTTTACCTTTTTCACCAATCCCATCAATGGATTTACAAGACTCAAAAAAAAAAAAATTATCCAAAGAAGGAGGTGATTTCATATAACCCCTTTAAATCTGTCAAAAGTTGATTTTCAGATGCCTGATATTTCCATTGAAAAAGTTTCCACATTTTTTGGGAATATTTCTGAGGATGTAGAGAAACACATGTTTAAATTCAAAAGCACATGGGATGTTTTCAATATCACTGAATACATTGTTGCATGTCAATTGTTTATACAAACTCTGCATGGGAATGCTATTGAATGGTACTACTCATTACTTCTTGGGACCATTACCAGTTGGGATGTGTTGGAAAATTCATTTGTTGAAAAGTTCATCTCAAGAATGCACTCATATTCACTTTCTAATTTTTTCAATGTTGTTTCCCACCCACCCTCTCCCACATGGACAAAAGACCATGAAGTGAATGATTTGGAAGAAAATTTTAATCAAACAATGGAGAATGTTTTGGAATCAATTTATCCTTCTAAAAATGAAAATAAAATTACAATTTTCAAGAAAAAGATTTCATCCTATGATATACTCCATATGATAATTATTGATGCAACAAGTTTGAAATTGAAATTGAGAAGCCTCCACCAAATGCATAAGAAGATTTCAGCCACAAGAGCATTGCAAACAAGAAAAAATAATGGAAGAAATTACTCTTGAGAATAATGATAGGAAGGATTGTCATTACATAAAAGAAGAATTATTTCAAGACATAGTTGATGAATAAAAAATGTTGGATGCAGTCAATGATAAGGAAAATGATGAAAGTGTTTCCAAATTGGAAAATCCTCATTCAACCCAATGCAGTAGCATTCTTGAGCAAGTAATAATTGATTTTATTGAAACATGGTCTCAAAGCATTGTTAGCCAAGCAATGCCGTTAGATTCTCAACACATCTTCTTCAACTTTTCTTTAGCACACTTTGAATACCCCCTTGATTCTTTGGTACTGATTGTGATATGTTCCCTAATTTTGAAGTTCATTCCACAAATCATTTGGATGCTTGAATGGACCAATTGTAAATCTACCTACACCTAAAAGTGTCCCTTTCCTTCAAGTAACATAGGGTAGGTAGATCCAATTTGTACATGGTTTGTTTCTATAGTAAACATTTTTCACAATAATCATTTTCTAAATGGAGGAAATGTTTGAAGATGACCTAATTAGCGAGGAATTAAAATAATTTATATGAATATGACTCCAAATCCCAATGGAGAAGGTAGCCAAACTAGGATTCTGGATTCTCAACAATCCACAAGGGGTCACTATCCCATAGTTGGATCCAGATCTTGATCCATTTTTTTTATTAGTCTAGTATGATTTCTTTTACACTTTTCATAGCCTACTTTTCTCTCTTCTCTTACATCAAAAAATTACCAAGCACTTAGTTGTTTTATGAAATGTGAATGCAGATCTACATAAAAATTCTTAAACTCTTTTTTAATTACCCAGGTCTGCAACCTCACAATCACCAAAACACGATACCTTGTTTTATTTTGCATTTTATTTTGATACTTAGTCAATTTCAAACAATGCAAATGTGGAGATACATACCATCCCTTGAATTTATTTTAGATCTCCACCTCCGTAAGTCCACGTGTCCACATTCACTTTCCACTTTTCACTTCTCTTCATACTTATCCATATTTCTCATTACAGAGTGGATTTCCTTACTCCTCATCACTTTTCCATTGCTAGTAGGTCTGCATATTTGCACATCCGCACATCCTCAAGTCCGCATTTCTCCCAACACTTAATCGTATTATCAATTTCAATGCGGGCATTGTCACCCTTTCCCAAATATTATTTCACAAGCATTTATGTCCACAACCCTACAACCTCGCAACTCTGTAACTTGGTGTTATACTCTAATCATTTACCATACATCATTTCACACCTCCATATTTAACACTTTCCATCCATCATACTATCACATCACCATTTCCCATCAAATTAATTACCCCTTTCACATTATCTGCCACTTGTAAAAGCATAATGTAGTTATTAATTCATAATGTATCGATTAAGGGTCGCAATAAATAAAAATCCCATGACAACTGATGAAATTTAAAGCATGGTCTATGGTTGATTAAGCTACCAAGGTTGTACGTAGTGGGAATTTAAATAAAATAAAAATACCAACCTGTAAGTATCGATAATAGTGCCACCTTTGTAAAAATAAGAAAATATGTCAAGTAAGAAGAAGGAATTATTTTTTGGAGATACATTGAATACATTGGGTCACAAAGATAAATAGTTCCAGTGGTCTAGGGCATACAAGTACTACAAGTCTCTTCCTTCAGTTGAGAAGAAGAAAAACCTAATCTGGACCTCAGGAATAACATTGGCAGGATGTGTTCCAGAAGTAATTGATATGAAAGAGATTATCCAATGGTGTGCAGTTAAATTTGTTTATGAACTAAGAATAATTCAAATGCAAGTTCATCAACCCATTTCTCTAGATCCTTTAACATTTTCTAGAGTGTTTCGACTCCCTACACCAACTACGTGATTCAAGAGAAAGGAAGCTGATGAATTTTTGAAGTAGCATAAGGAAGGGAACAGACTATTGAGAAACTATTTGTAAGATCTAACCTGTAAACTTGGTACTTCTAGAAGCAAGGTAAATTTTCTAAGATACTCATAAAAATAATTTTCTTGGTTATTTTCCGACATTCTTGGTTTGGAGACTACTATGTCTGTAACAAGAAATGTTATATATTATATGCATTATGCCCTGCATGAAAACACTATCATCGATTGTGGTTATCTCATCTCAAATGAAATTTCTTTCCAACTGAATAACCTCAAAAAGACCCATAAACTCTATATTCCTTGTTATCTCATTTTCTCCATTTCTTATGGTCATGTTTTTTGAAGATTTTCCTTAGGAAAAACATGTGGATTTTAAGTTATAACCAGTTTATGTGTGGTATTCAATTTTATACAGACATAAATCCCAATAGATTTTCTACCCAGTTCACAATAATTTCATCTCAAAGTTCAAAAGGTTAATGTTCAGACATAACACTTCAAGGTTATCCTTAGAGGAAACCTCCTTTCTCACTAGAAAATGGATTTATGAGTTGTCTGAAGTATTCATTGTAATTAGAATATTTGGTAGTAAGGAGAAACCTTTCCTTTTACCATTTTATACATCAAATAAACTCTTTGTTGGAGAAATATGCAAGAAATACAAAACATGGGTCGATTTCTTTCATGACAAAAGGAAAGGAATATTTATACATGTGCCATGGAAAATTGGGGATTTCATTATTATTAAACATATAACTCACCTGAATGAGTTGGTGGGACAACATGAACAGATGGGTTTGAAGGAAGCCAAACTTGTTGAAGGTTTTGACCCAGATAACAAATTCACTACAAATATGCAGCTAGTGGGGTATTCTTCACACTTTATTAGAGTTTAATAGTTTGAAGAGGGTGGAAGAGATAATTTGGATCTTTAGGAACTAGCGCCTAACAAAATTCAAACAGTATTGGAAAAAAATGGCAGAGAAACAAAAAATCAAAACCCTAACTCACTGACAACGTCTCAAAGAAGCATTCCATCCAGAATGAGGATTAGAACCAGTGGAATGGATACCAGAAAACAATTGTTGGAGGCTCACATGATGGTGGAGAAAAAAATCCACCAAGGAAAATCCCTTGGAAAACACATGTTGGATATACTCCTATAAAAAGAAAATTAAATGTATCATCAATGGAAATAAATGCATTAGAAGTCTAGGAAATTCCCCATGAGATGGACATGGATGAGATCATTGAAGAACCTGATTGGTGTGCACAAAGAATGTTCGATATGAGAGAAACATATGATACTATTATGTCTTAGGATCTTTAGATATTTGAAGAGGAATCTGTCACTCTGCACCATGCAACTTACAATCGAGAAACCAAAAAAATATTGCTAGAAAAAGTTAATACCAAGAATAAAAAGTCACCTGAATTATGAAAATTTTCAATTGACTTGGATGGAGTAGAACCATCTAAAATTGCAGGCTTTCATGGAGCTATAGAATATGAATTAAAACAATAAATTGAAATATTGGAAAGACAAAATTTGTAACTAAAGAAAAGGGTAAAATAATTAGAAGTTTCTTTGGTACCAACACCATTGTTTCCAGAACCTTTAAGTTCTATGCAACCTATACTAGAATTTAAGGAGATCCCCGGAAGAAGTAAAAAATACAAAGGTTCATCAAGTTTATTGAAGGATATAAGAAAATGTGTTGGTGATGGCATACAAAAAACAATTGATATAATTTAGGAAATTTGGGAGCTTTCCCAAAGTATTACTAGTTTTTCCTCCAGAATAGGGAATTTCAAAGAATATCTGTAGAAATATTTGGAAAATGATGAAGGATTTTTCAAAGAAGTCGCAAACACATTTTCAGCCAAAGTATCAAGTTTAAATGAATCCCGAAGAAAACAACACACAATTTATTCTCCTTACTGCATGAAGCAAATTAATGCATGTTGGTTAAGGAGAATTAAAGAGTTAAGAGAAATGATAAATGAAATTGAAGACCCAAGGAATATAAATATTGATCTATTTCTTAAACTTTTTATCCTTATCAAGAAAATAGATGGTCCTAATTTATCGATAGATACCATGATCTCAACCAAAGAATCTTTACCGGGACAACTTAAAGCACTAAAAGTTGCTTGGTCTAACAAATTTACAGAAACCATAGAAATTTCTGAAGATGAAGATGAAATATGGTTAGTTCGGTATATCAAAAGAAATGATGAGGTGGATGACACATTTCATCAATTAGATCTATATTGAAGGGAATTCGAAAGCCAACTATTTGAGATTAAAACTAAACATAAAATTACCATGGGACCTTCAAAATGATACTTTGAAGAATGGTTGAATAAGGAATTAATAGAATTTACTGAACCAGAAAATAAAGAAACAATTAAAGTAGTTGTTCCACATCAACAACAACATGTACCTATAAAGGAGCTAGCCACAAGAAATTAAACATATTATTTTTCCATTAGATTGAGTCAAACATAAACTATATCCTTCTAGTTTTTCCTTAATCCATTTTATGCTACAATCATTTGTCATATTGCCTTTATCTTCTTGGTATTATGTGGGATTTAGGATGATTATTGGTCGTTCGTATTTCAATATTCCAGTTCTTTTCATTTCATGGTCAGCGAGAGCCAATCCCAGTCCCCTTTGAAGGGAAAACACATTTTTATTTTCTTTAAATACATTTACTTTTGTATTTAAAGGCTCATTATTATTTTTGAGACTCCAAGAGAGCTACTCGCAATATTACATTATTGTATTCTAAAAGACTTTGATTAGAATATTGAGTTACCAAATGTTTTATCTATCATAATCTTTTTGTCACTTTATGGAATGATAATTTAAAGATCTCTTTTATTTGCAGTCCATTCCCTTTTCTCTCTATTTGTGGCATCGCTAAATGTTTTGATGAATGTTGTGATGGAGATATCAGTACTTTATATTCTATACACATTTTATATATTCACATCGTAAATATTGTACAAATGAATTTATTTTGAACCACATCGTCCCAAATCTTAGGTGTTTTTTCCTTTAATGTGAATGTAAATACAAAGTCTGGTCCTTTTCAGATTTTATTTTCTTGGAATTATAAGAACAAGTGGATTATCACCTCTCTAAAAACACAGGGGAATCCATATCATGGTGAGGTTGACCTTAGCACTGTAAAACAATATTTTAGATCAAGAGAGGCCAAGCCTAAGATCCAATCAATACTTAAGAGCTTCTTCATTATTTGGATATAGGGGGGAACTTCTTTTTTTGACCACTAGATAATGTATTTTTTTTTCTGTTTCTACGAGGAGAGCTTGGGTCTTTTTCCTGGATGAGCTCACCCAAGATTTAGAGACATTTTTTACCTGAGACAAATTGTCTACAAATTATTTCATATAGGAATTACCAAAATCCTCCAGAATGTATCTCCATATAGTTTTAATGAGAGAGAGATAATCCTCCTCAAGGTGCCAGAGGGGGTTGAATTTCAAAAGGGCTAGAGGTTTGGGCTCTTTTGAATCCAATTTTAGAATTATAAGGAGTTGCTTTGAAATGCCCCCTGCATCTACCCATGATTTCATGTTCCAAATCCCTTCAATAAGATATTTTTAGATGATAAAATGATCAATATGTTTGGCTATGGCTTCATCCCTATGTCTCCCATTTCTCCAAGTGGGGGAAAGATTTAAAGGCTCTAGGTCAATCATGTCCTTCTCATTCAGAAAATGATGGAAAAACACTTCAAGGGGTTCCCTGTAAGGATGAGACCCCAAAATTTCTCTAATTGATAGAGTGAGATTGAGCCCCCCCACCCCAACCCAAGTATCATGTTAGGTACCTAGAGAAACCATGTAGACAGATTTATTGTCAAAGTATGGGTCGTATATGTTAATAAAATGAAAGGGCACTGGGAGATCACATAATTCCAAATCCACCATGATTCCTAAGGGGAGAGAAGAAGAGGATAATAGCTTCAATTTAGGACTTCATGCTATAATAAGTCTTCCAGAGAGGCCCTCAGAATCAACAGAGGCATAGGAATAGTCTTTCAACCATGGAGGAAAGGCCTCCCAATATTTAGAACCCACACACATAGTTTCCTGAAAAAATAAAACATCTAGAGAGGAAGCATGAACCAAATACTTAAGGGATAATATCTTTGAGGCAGCCCCTACCCCATGAATGATGAAGGAAATAAAAATGATGATTTACCCTTTGTATAGGAATTCCATTCTCTAATGGCCCTATAAATAGTGGACTTCTTTCCACTTCAAATGTCTCTTGAGTCTTTAATTTGAGCCAAGGAGAGCTGGGATTTAAGACCCACATGGGACCCATGGAATTTATCCATGGCTAATCCCCCTACAAAATCTTATTTGATCATCAAATTCATCCTAGACTAGAGATGGTACTTTGATTTGAGGGTAGAAATTTCTTGGGATATCGTTGGAAGGGAAGGAGAGGAAGATGACGAGGGAAGGATCTAAGGAGGCAATGGGGATGATCGAAGGAAGGGAATCATCCTGATGCTGAGAACTGGGTTTTGATCTCTTCACCAGGGAAATCGGGGGGAGATAATTGAACTGAGAGCAAAGACTAGGCTTCGATCCCTTGTTGGGTGAAAAGGAAGGGATAACAACATGTTCTAAAAGAGGGGGGAAGAGATTAGTAAACCCATTAGAGCGATAAAGGGGAAGAGAAACTCCAGACCCAGGATTGAAAGGGTTAGGGATAGGTAGGGAGGAAGGAATATTGTCATTAAATTGAATATACATGCGAAATTGACCAAGGGAAGAAATATTACCTAAATAATCCTTTGACGGGTCAACTTGTAATAGTGTAAAATCATGAAGATGGGTAACACTTTTGCTTGTTTTATGAGATTTTTTTTTAACAGTTTCTTCAACTTCCGGTAAACAAAAGTATTTTTTATTTAGAATTTTACTTTACTATAAAAAAAAAACTTGTGAATAATTTTGTTAGCTTTCTATTGACTATTTCCAATTTTGTTTTACTGATATTTGATATGTCAATTTGGCAATTGTTTGATAGTATGTTCCTTAAAAATGAAGGGAAAGATAATGAGTTATTTTCCCCCTCAATAATGTATCCATTATTAAACTTTTTTTTTTGACAAATGAAATGTACGACAACAATCTACAGAGACTCTATTTTATGATGACTATAGTTTTGAATCTAACGAATGAATATTATAATTTCTAGAATTTTTTACATTGACCAATCTAAAAATGTTATAGATTTTAAGCACATGTTTTCCACCACCATGTATCTATATTAATTTTTACTTAAAAGTAAAATATAAAAATACCCTTTTGAAGAGAACATTTTAAGGATTATGAATATTTTTCCATAATTTTCCACTGTGTATTTTTAGAGATATGGATTTTTTATTTAACTGAATCATAATCTCACCTAAAAATATTATGCAGTGGTTTTTTTATAAAATTAAATAAAATTAGATAAAAACAATGAAAATGAAAACAAATTATATCCAATGAAAGTAGATTCAATTTTGAAAATGTTGGTATCGATTCCGAAACTAAATTCCGAGTATTTGTAGAAGTTCGCTACCTCCATAGATCAAGTAAACTAGAGAGAATTTGCAGTTTCCCGCAAGCAATCCCATTTTTAGGTTTTCGGCTGAAATATTCGTTCGGTCGAAACCTAGTTTTTAACGGAATCCGTTAAAAATAAATCTTTCGGCTGAAAAGTATTTCGACCGAAATATGCTTACCGTAGGAAAACAAATCATCTGAAAAATATTGTACATGAATTTCCAGGGTGTCGTTCAATTTGATGTGCAAATTTTCGGCCAAAAAAATTCCTGGTGGCATATTTTCGGCCGAAAAGATGCCTCTAGGCATTTTGGAGACCCGATTCTCAAAAAAATGTTACCCATATTCATGATTTTACCAAATATAGGTTGAGCATTATCATCCATATAGAGTGCTTCTAGCACCATAGATGGATGTCTCAACTAATTTAAACTTTGATGCTCCTTCACTTGATCTGAGAGAAAAAACATTTCCTCGTGTTTTTCTCCTTTCCATACTTTTTTGTGGGGAAAAAGATGAAAATGGACAAGACTACATTGGGTCAAGATATGGGTTACTTTATGACAACTATAATATCTAAACAAAATTCTCCAATAGTCAATGTTGTGGTTCTAGGAATACCCTTCAAAGACTAATTCAATCTCTTCAAAAAGTCCTTTCATAAGATCCACTTCAATATGAATCCAAATCCATTGGCTTGCATCCCAGTCTTTTTCTACATGGAGGAAGTTCCCCATCTTGTTTATAATGGATTCTAGTGCTTATGAGGACGAGAAGTGCATAGAAAGGCCATGGATGATCTCCCATATTTGGGCAATGGACAGAGGCTCTCGATAAAGGTCAAAATTTACTTCCCACTTTTTTATAAATAAAATAAATAAACCACAACTCCAATTACTCTTAAGTATCGAAACCAGGTCAGAATTTACCATAAAGTTAAAACATATCCAACCACGCACCAACAAGTGAAATACCAAACAATTCACTATCACAAGTTCCCAATTTTTGGTTAATTATCCCTTGAGAGAGTCTATATGCATCGACTTCCCATAGAAGTGACCCAGTGTAGTTGTATCAATCAACTCTAGAATATAAGAAATGTGGATGTCTTCCCCTACCACCATCTTTATCTTATCCTTACACGCCTTCAAATGTCACTTCTTCACCCGGGATTTAGAAATACTAAACGATCGAGGTCAAGGAAACTTGGCACATAAGTTTTAATGGGTTGATTAAAAATTATTAATTTTTTTTATCTTATCCTTTGTTAAAAAAATATATAAGAATAACTAAAATTATTGTATTAGAAAAAAATCTAGAGTCAAACCTGACAATCTTGTAATACAAACTAAATGTAAGATGGTTATAGCCCATGAGAAAAATGGCAATGTGCATATTCCAAAAAATATTACAACTAACTACCCAAGTTCTAAACTATCTAACATGGTAGGTGTACTACCAAAAAAACTAACGTACTAAAATAAATTGCATCAAAACATTTTTAACAAGAAAAAACTTAAAACATTGATCCATGAAAGGTATCTTCTGCCACCCATATCTCCTTAGTGTACTCCTCATAGCATGTGTACATTTCTCTATAGGGATGCTCCCTTTGCATTGGCATCCAATTTCAAATTGTGAGAGTGTTGAACCTCCACACTCGCCTCCTTTACACAAAATGAGCCTTGGGTAGAGGAAGGAGAGGAGCTCTAAATTACCTCCTATTGGATGTATCAAAAACCAACAATATGAGCTACCAACCAGGCTAGTGATCCTATATGAAGCTCCAACTACACACATTTTCTTCATGATATTTGCATGAATTCCCTAAACTCTTATTCAAGGTCATGCAATGACGATAAATGAGCAGTGGTCGCAACAACATACTAATCCCACTCTTGGATTTATAACATCAATTTTTCTTCCCATGCCTCATGCCAACAACTCCACTGGAGAGATGAATTCATCATAGACTTTTAGGATTCTACTACACCTCATTCACACCAATTCATGCAACATATAACAATTATTTATGCATTAATCCATGGCTACCACAACGAGAATTAATTCCTAGGTCGAATGGATACCAAATATGATACCAACACCCTCTAACAAAACTACAATACTTCCCCCCACTAAAATCCCTTTTATGAAGTGACCATAACAAGCCCTATATCTCAAACCATAGAAAATAGGAGCAAGGAGGGAGAGATCATGTATTCCCAACCTACCCTACAAGAAAAAAATAAACCACACCCATAGAGGATCTATTCAAAATCATGATCTTAATAATCGAGGGCATCAACATAAGGTATAGAATATTGGGGTGAAGTAAAGGCCATTACCCATTTTCTTTTCAAACATGAAATATCACTAGACACATGTGCACAAATTCCATTATGAACGTAATGCTAGTAAATGTCATGGCAGGGGAATGTGCACAAATTCCATTATAAACGTAATGCTAGTAAATGTCATGGGAGGGGAATTAAATACCTCCTTATTAGCAAGGGGATGTACCTTTTTATTATGAGCTCACAAACACTTGAAAATACGAGATTGTTTCAAAACGTCTGGCCAATTCTAAAGTTGTTTGGACCAAACATGATAAGAGATTGTTTCAAAACGTCTGGCCAATTCTAAAGTTGTTTGGACCAAACATGATAAACGAAGATTTTGAGGAGTACAATGTTGTAGGAGGGACCTTATAATTGAGAAGTCTCTTACTATTAGTACATGTTTCATCTCTTGCTCATTTCGCAAATGTGAACCTTGAAATTCTACCAATACCCCTACCTTATTAGCGATAGAAATACCTAATCTCTAACTAACATTTATTTCTATATTAATATATATAGATATCAATATATAGAGAAATAAAGCTACAAGCTCATCTCAAATTTCAAGTATGTGATTTTCAAGAACTTCTGGAAATATCAAATTTTAGTGCATAGGAAAATAAAAGCCATCTTAAACAATTGTATGTTGTATCATAAATTAAAATTAAAATAATTGATATTTTATGAGACATGATTTGATGAGAAACTTTTATGAAAATTTTGGTAAATATCTTTACTCTCTATGTGCAAAATCCATCGTAAACAAAACTCTCTATGTGTAAAATCCATCTTAAACAAACACTGGTATGTTTTATTATAAATGAAAATTAAAACAATTGATATTTGATGAGAAAGTTTTGGGAAAATTTTGGTAGATACCTTTACTCTCTCTGTATGTGTATAGAAACAAATGAAAAATCTTAATCTATATGTATGTGTATTTAGAAAGATAGGAATAATCTTTATGATTTTTAAAGGTACAAATATATGATTTGATGAGAAACTTTTGTGAAAAGTTCGGTAGATACCTTTACTATGTGTATTTTAGAAACAAAGTAAAACTCTTAATCTATGTGTATGTGTATTTAGAAGGAAAGGAATAATCTTTATGATGTTGAAAGGTAGAAATAACGTTTTATATATGTTTATGTGTACTTAAGAAAATAAGTTTTTTTTTATGATTTTTAAAAGTAGAAATAATTTTTAATAATATTTAGATAATTATTGAGAATAAAATAAAATAAAGAGATGTAATTAAATATTAAAGTTTTATTTAATTAAAAAATAATTATTTGGGAAAATTTAAAGGGTATATTTTTATATTGATGGATAGTATATGTAATAGATATAAAATAGTTTTATTTTTTTTCCTCCGGAAATATTGGGAAAGCTCAAGGGGTTCTTTCCCACATCAATGGATGACATCTCTAGTAAGTGTGCCAATGCAAAATAATTTCATTCTTATTCTTAGGGACATGGATTAGTGCATCTAATCTAAGGACAATTAAATGATGCATTTTTTTATTCCCAAGGAAACTCAATGGATGCTTTTCCAAATCACTGATTGACATCCTTAATAAACTCATTAACATAAACTAGTACACTTAATCCAAGTGCATTTGAACCAAACATCTCACATAAAACTAAATATATTCTCTTTAAACACAACCACATGTTTACCACTAACCCAAAGTAACTCATAACTCCAAAAAAACATTCAATATAATTAAATCTTACTATTTATATAAAAACTCTTTACTCTAATTAATGAACCTAACTCCTTTAAAAAAACCTTTTAATATATACAATTATACATTTTTAAAATTCATCAAAATTATATTTAAGTTAAACCTATTAACGTTGAAAATCCTTTCATCTATAATTTTTTTTGGAATAAAAACAATTATTTTCAAAATTCATTTAATAAAAAAAATTATAACTTAAAATAAAACACACATAAGCAAAATATTTAAAAAAAAATAGCCATGTTTTTTATCAAACTTAATAAAAACAATTATTTTCAAAATTCATTTAATAAAAAAAATTATAACTTAAAATAAAACACACATGAGCAAAATATTTTAAAAAAAATAGCCATGTTTTTTTATCATTGTGTTGTAACTAAATTAAAGTCCATACCCATGCTATTGCTTTCCATGCTTTTATCACTGTGTTGTAAGTAAATTAAGGTTCATACCCATGCTATTGCTTTTCCATGTGGTAAGATTACGATGTTGTTTATTAATGGTCTTAAACATTTTATCCATTTGCATTAATGGACGTAGGAAATGATATGTATGTAGATCTAACCATGTCGACTATGTGATAAGTCACTCCTTAAATTATGGAAGGTGGTTGTAAGTTGGAAATGAACGTTGTCATGTATCTATAGTCCTACTTAAAAGTTTTCACTTTTGGTACCCTAGCTCATGTGGCATTACTTTACCTCAATTGTAGGGGTTTGATTAACATGCATCTACTTTAATTAGACTACACTTTTTCACTTAAGGTATTTCCCACAATTACCCTTTAAGATACAATGTTAGATTTATAACTAAGTTCAACACAACCAAGTTTTCTTACAATAGGCATATGTCCACCCATGGCATTAAGGCATCCCAACTCTACTTTAACTCTTAGCCAATATTCATCAATATGTATCCATCCATAGAAATGCAAGGAATAGTAACATCCAACAAATATAAAGGCACCACAAAATAGAATTATGGGTGGCATATGAGGTGGATGCTTAAACTTATTAATATGAAATTTTTTACTAAGGTACAACAAGGGAGTGTGGCCTTATGCTTGTGACTATTTACAGATATACAAATAAATCAAGGCACATTGCCTACTTCCCAAAAAGACTTGCACAATTCAAACCCTAAAGCATGTGTGGATATGCCTCCTGCAACTTCGTTTCCTCACTTATTGTAGTCTTAGTCTAGCCTTGTAATTCCTTAGACACTTACCAAGTTGTTTAATTCCTTTGTGAAGATTGTCTAAGAGTCAATCAACAACCAGGTAATTCATAGTGTCGAAACCTAGACTTGCACCTCAAAAATCCGTATCCACTCTTGTATGAATCCATTCTTGAATGAATCCTCCATTGAGTGTATTTGCATAATTGAAGCATCCTATTTATTTAGTAGAAGGTGCCTTGTCATTGCCTTCTTTTAAGATTCCTTGAAATCCACTCCACATCCAAAGTGGACCCAACATGCAATCCACCCATATATTTTCTAATTGCTTGGAACAATAAAAACTTATGTCTATATGTCCTTCCAATCATGCACTCTTTCCCAAGGAATCTCGAAGGTACTCCTTTCCCTTTCATTTCACATTATGTTGGGCATCCATCCGTCCAACTTATGATGCTCACCCAATTTCCTAGGCATCCCTACCCATAGAGAATAATTTGTTATGTCCACAAGTCAAGGCATTGCTTCCCATGCACCCATGAACCATAAAATGTCCATTGTCAATTTTGTCTTGAGGTTTTATACCCAATGTTTGAAAAGATTTACTAACAAGTACCCCATCAACATCAACATATTCCATATTCAAGGATTGAATAAGGCTTCACCCAAGATGCTATTGAGAATCACAGAGACCAAAGTGTTATGCATTGAATGCAGTAAAGTGAACAAGAAACTCACGGCCTGAGACTGTACAATATATTCTACTCATTCACCTCATCATTCATATAAGTAACATGTAGTCTAACATACATAACAAGCATACATTCATGACAAAACTAATGATAGGAAGAATCAATTGGGTCTCATGCTTTCATTCATTAATCACAAATAGAATATCATATACATAAAGAGTCATAACATGTTCATAAGTTGATTAATATTGAACCATAGACTCGTTTTGGGTTCCTTTTGTCACAAAGGTGAGAAATAAGGAGGTCACTTAACTATCTAGTTAGGCTATCTAGAAAGCACAAGAGAGAGTTAGTTGGTTAGTGGCTCAACTAACATAAAGAAACAAGAAATAAATAACAATGAAATAAATCTAAGATAAGAAAACAATTACTTGAAATGAATGCACAAAGAAAACACAAGAGAGATATACCAAGTAAACTGATCTTCGAATGGATACTCCTTGGAGAAATATGGGGACTTATAAGTCCCCTCTTCCTCCTTGGGAAGGATCTTGAGTCCCCAAGTACACAGTCTTCTTTCTACTATCAATGGCTAACAAAGGAAAATGGTGAAGAAAAGAGTGATGGAATACTCAAGAGGAGAGAGTCCTAACACTTGATATGGATGCCCAAATATTTCTAAGATGAAGATGGCTTCCCAAAGCTAAAAACGAGCAACATAACAATACTCAAATTCTTCTTCCTTTTTTCGCATACAATGGTCCTTTATTTATACGAGGATGGAAAGATTTTTCTTAACTGGTTCCCAATGTGAAATGGAGGCCCTTGGAGGTACCTCCCATTCTTTTTAGTGATTCCAAAGAAAACTTTGGGAGCGATTTTGGGTATGGGGGAGATCCCCTTCATCCCAAAATTGGTTGAGTCCCAACAACCATCAATGCATTGTTCCTACATCTGTGTGGGTCTTTCAAATGTCAGTCGTGCACTCTACACACTGTGTGCATTGTACATTGTGTTAGCTCGTGTGAATGTGTGTGCACTGCTTTGGCTAAATGTGCGTGGATTTCCATAACCACTTTTACATAGTTTTATGATTGTCTTGCCAAACTGAGTGTAATCCTTCCATGAATATTGGTAGTATGGTATGTTTGTATTAATTGTTTCTTCATCCATTGTCTGTATTTGTAGTGAGCCATTTTTTGGTGATAACAGATGCCCCATGATGTTTGAGGTTAGGAGCATATGTATAGCTGAAATACATCATAGTTTCTTTTGGTGATGATGTCATTGTGTAGAAAATGAGAAAACCTGAATGCGAGGAGTTGTGAGAGTCATCCATTGGAGGGAGAGGGGATGGAAGATCAGTCCAAAGTATGCTACAAAAAAAAAGTGTTGTACAAACAAGGCGTGCATGCCCCATGCTCGTTTTATGAGACCATAAAGAGATAGTGGTAACTGAACTTGATGACAAAGTAGATATTTGTAGTTTCCTCAGGGGAATTAAAAACAAAAGGTGACGATTATGATGACGAAATTGGATCTGAATCAAGTGGTGAAGGAGTTAGAGGCATTGATGGCCTAATCAAATTCATAGGCCTTCAGCCACTACTGAAAACTGCAATGGTTGCAAAGTAAGATCCATTGTAACATGAGATTGTCCTGGATTTGAATGTTAGGGGGATCAATGGCATCAAAACGAAATTAGGACTCTCTATGTGTCATCTGAGGATACTCATTGTCAATGGAATGGTATCCAATATATTTTCACTTTTCTAGAAATTTTTTGATGTCGACACGAAAGGTGACGTGACGATAAGAAGTGAAGGACTTCTGGATATCTGGTTGATCAACATGGTGTTAGAAACTGTATGGGTACCAGTAAATGGGGTGATAATCATGAACGATGTATGGAATATTACGTGATTCTAAAACTTTCCTTGGTTGGTGGGTATGTATGGATAGAAACAACCGTAATAGACTATTTGGTGTCAGGGGGATGACCAGATATGGGAAAATTGTGATGAAGGGGTGAGAGTGCAAGGGGGTGTAGTGTAGGTCAAAATATAGAGCGATGTTGGAAACAAAGGTCTAGTGGTGGTTAAAATTTTGGCTTGGATACAAATGGCTTGTAGAGGTGTGAGGGTAGTGAGATGCCCCAACCAAGGGAAACATGGGTTACAATGTGCCAAGGAAAAACCACCATCAGGTGTGATGGCCAAAATCTATTGTACCATCACCTTAAATGTAAAATCTATGGTACCTCAATACAATAGAGGTGATGGTACCGCAGAGTTGGGTGTAGGGAACCTAAGGATAAAATGTCAAGGGGGATGATTGGGAAATGAAACTGTGAGAAGAGGGTCAAACAATATGCTAGTTTGGAATATATACCTGGAGGAGCCAAGGGATTCCATGAATAACGACATGAAAGGGGTCATTGGCGATGACCTGCATATTCAAACCAAATACCCAACGTGAAACATATCTAAAAATAAAACATATATAATGGTTGTTGGATAATGAAATGTAGATAGTGGATGCATACCTACTTCTGGGGTGCCAAAATGGGGGTCCCTAGGGTCCCAGACTAACATGAGAATCTGAGAGTATCATTGTGAAGGTGAGGGAATCTGGATCTCATGGGTGTGAACTGTGTGAGAAACATAGATTGAATGCTCCTGAATGGACATGAGGAATTTGGGAAAAAGGGTGTATATAAAAGCATGCGGCCCACATAACCACCTCATTTGCACTTGTTTCTATGGAGGTTTGAGAGTTTTCTGTGTGGATGTTTTTGATTCATGGGAGAGCAGGTGAGGTTGGACTCGAGTGGAAAGAGACCTAGGTAAGCCGTCAAAACCTCCATGTTTTTGTTTTATTTTTTGATAGATGAATGCAATATGTATGTTAATGTGATAAATTCCAATGTAGTACTTTATTAGCTATATTATCTGTCATCTGGTTGTGGTTTCTAGAAATATGGGAAAATGGGATTGACTCAAAATTTCGTAGCACAAGTTTTACTTGCAGGTACTTGTGATATAGGCATGGATCATAGACACCATACACATTGTTGAGTTGCTAGACAATGAGTTGAGAATATAGTAAGATTCTAAGGTGACTAGCCTCAGAGAGGAGACCAATCACAACAACATATTGAACTTGGTTATTGGTTGTGGGGATGAAGCATATGTCATTGGAATGGAGAAATACATGCTCAGGTGTGTAAATGGCCTAGGACGTCGAGGCTAGATTCTTGGTCCAACGACTAGCTCCATCCACATACCCGATGTGATAAGTGAATGAAGAATTCATCTGTTGACACCATGACACTGGATTAGGCTCAAATAATGAGAGAGTTATATTAGAAAAGATAAAAAAACAACCAGGAAAGCTGGTAAAAAAAGTGGTTATGCTCACGGGTAAAATTTCTTCATGTATACCCGTTGATCGGGTCCTTGAGGGTAACACCTTCAAGGTGGCCTAAGATGTAGGCACATTTAGTCAAGAAATGATGGATGACATAGGGTCCTCGCCGTAGGGATTCAAATTTTTCGTGGCCAGAAGTATTGTGGTTGATATCATAGGCCAACACAAGGCCTCCTTCGGTAAACGACTGAAAGTTAACTTGGTAGTAAAAGGAGGATTTGGTACTCTTTTTTACCACTTCATTGTTCTGTAAGGATGTCTGTCGATCTTCATTGAGTGATTTGATGGTTAAAAATCATTGCTAAAGTGTCAATGTTTTGGATAAGAGATCGATCACAGTGCCCAACATTGGTATTTTTCACTCAATGGGGAGTACATATTCAATACCATAGACTAAGTGGAAAGGCGTGAAACCGATGCTTGTTTTGACAGCTGTTCGGTATGCCCATAACGCTGGAAAAAGCATATGGTGTCAATTGTTCTTATTTTTGTCAACTTTGAATTGGAGCATAGTTTTGATAAATTTGTTGATGGCCTCGACCTATCCATTGGATTGTGGGTAATAGGGTGAGTTGAACTCATGGTTTAATCCTAATTTGGTCGATAGTTATGTGAATAATTCATTCTTGAAGTGATTTTTGTGGTCGAAGACTATTTTACGGGGGACCCCGAAGCGAGAGATGACATGGTTGAAGAAAAAACATGTCATTGTGTCGATCAAGGGGGATTTGCTGAGTGTCACCTTTAGTGAATCAAAGGATGGTTAGGCATGATGGTCCCAATGAAATAGGATGTCACGACAGAGTAATTGTAGGAATATGTGGGCGTGAACCGCATGGTCAAGGACAAAACACCGTAAGAAGTTTTGTTTTCCTTTGAGGCTTTGCAATTGGCATAAGTTCCCAGTAGGGGGGATCTTGTTGATATCCTAAAATTTAAGGGGGTCTACGGTGATGCCCTATTGGGATACTATGAAGCCCAATAGACATCCTGCAGTGATGAAGAAGACACATTTAAGCAGGTTGAGTCATATGTTGTACCTTAGACAACGTTCGGAGATGATTCATAGATCCTCTATGTGTTGGGAACATTTCTTGGATAGAGTGGTGAATTCATCCAAGTAGGTCAGGATGATGTGATAAAGACCATGAAAGGCATATGTCATTGCATGTTGGAAAGTGGCTCAGACGTTTTTGAGTCCAGAGGCCATGACATGATAGGAAAAGGTGCCCCATGAGGTTTTGAATGTGGTTTTGTATTGATATGCCTCTTGTATTTGGATCTATTTATAGTCGTAAAATCTATCCATGAGGGAGAGGACTTCATGACCATCACATGCATCGATGACTTGATCAATAAAGGGAGTAGGGAAGTTTTCTTTGGGACAATATTGGTTGAGGTCACAGAAGTGTATGCAAACTTGAATGGTGCCCTATTTATTATTGACTGGAACAGCATTGGAAACCTAGGATGTGTATGCAATGGGGTGTATGAAACCATTTGTAAAGAGTTTTTCAATATCAACTTGGATTTCCATGGATTTGGAAGGGTGGAGGGGGAATTTCTTCTCGTGAAAAAGGGGCAACATTAGGACAAGTGTCAATGTGATGTTTGACGATTGTTGGGTATAATCCTGTCATTTCAGTGTATGACCAGGAAAACACATCTCAGTATTCATGGAATAAGGCTTTGTATGCTATGATTTCCTTTGGGAAGAATTCTACCCCCAGGGTGATTTCTTCCATGACATTAGGTTTGACTGAAATGTCAATTTTGGTGGTGGGTGAGATATTGGCCATGTTACTTCTTCAAACACATCAGGGGTGGGTATTGGATTCTTGAACTAGTCTACATGGCTAGAAGGGATGGAATATTTCACTTCGATGGTACAAACAAGGGTGTTTGTGTTGGATTACTAAGAGTGAGACTGAATCAATAATACATAAATTTAATCCTTTTTAACCATATAATCTAAGTGTTATATCAATGAATCATTACCATCCAATAAATGAAGAGAAAATAAGCAATGAACAAATGAAAAAACATACACATACACAGTACACCAGTGTTTTACTTGGAAACCCAAATTTGGAGAAAACCACATAATGTTTTTTCTTATATGTCTTGAAGAATTACATTCATTGGAAGCACCAACTTCCTTTGTTTTCCAGCTGCAACTGGAAGGAGGATCCATCCCCCTAGTTTCTCAGGTTACAACTTGAGGGAAGCTCCAACTCCCCAATTGTCTGGCTACAACTAGAAGGAGGATACAACCCCCTATGTTCTCCATCTACAACCAAAAGGTGGCTACAACCACCTGTCCTTGCCCCATCCTGCCATCCTGAAGTAGAAGTAGAATGATGGAACCACTGTCAAGATTTCACTATGAGATATACCATTGTAAATCTGTACCAATAAACATAAAACATGTATCAACCATGCATCAACCTATACCTCAACCTATAATCAACCTGTACCATAAACAAGTGCATCAACCATGCACCAACCTGTACCAAATAACCTGTAATCAACCTGTACCATAAACAAGTGCATCCAACCATGT
>SNQJ01S0031925.1:9079-36155 GCA_010110895.2 Picea sitchensis | reverse complement strand
GATCCTCACTATGGAATTCTTTCTTACAATGAGTGCATGTAGGTTTTTCCTTCTTCACTGTATTAGTTTTCTTCCATTTGAAATTCTCTTTACCCTTTTCTTTGAATTTTCCTTCAATAGGTTTAAATGGTTTTACAAAATCAACATTTACCTTCTTGCCTCTAGATTCAAGATGAGTCGCTTGAACACACACCTCATCTAAACTAGTTGAATTAAAAATAAGAATGGTATTTCATAAATAACTATGAAAACCACCTATGTACTTAAGCAATGTCTCTTGAGTATCCAATGGTATTCCCAACAACAAAGATCTTTTTTAAAACTCCTGTGTATAACTTTGAACAATTTGTCCTTTTAACTATCTAAAGTTTTCAATGACATAATAGCTTGTTGCATGTAAGATAGAGGATAAAATTTCTTTCATAATGCAAATGTAAAATCAAGCCATGAAGAGAGAGTCTTACCGAACTTTTTAAGATCATGTTTTTTCCTTCTTTCCCACCACACAAGGGAGGTTCCTCCGATCTTGAGACTAGTAATATGGATCATAGTCTCCTCATCTATGATTTTATGTATCCTGCAATACACTTCAATTTGTCTTATCCAATTATCTAACTTTTCCACATTTAGTTCCCCGTCATACAAAGGAAACTCAAACTTAACATCAAGTTTTAACAAAGTCATGTCAGACTTATTCTTATGTGTTTGCTTTTGTATAGTATGTGTAGTAGAATGAGAACTAGCATTTGAAGTAGAAATTGAAGAAGAAGGAGAAGAAGGTGGTGAAGGTGGCGAAGGAGGAGGCTTTGAAGATTCTCCTTTCCCTTCACTTTTCCCCTTTATAAAAGGTTCTCCTAGAATAGGTTTATTTCTCTCCAAGAAATGATCATATAACACTTTGACCATTTCTGACATGGAGAAAAATGCTTCTTCGAACTTCTTAGTTCATGGAGAAGTTTCTCCTTCTGAAGCCATTATTTTCTTCCTCAAAACTCGTTCTATATCATAAATAAATTCATCCAATGATCCTTCTCCTCTCCTAGATTTGGATATTGTGAGTATCCAACCCTGCACTTGTTAAACCTTCCAATACAACCAAAAGCTCTGATACCAAAATACTTGATCCAAAAATGAAAGGTATTAATAAAAAAATGACATTAAATTGATGCTCATGAATGATTAAAGAGTTCAGCCATCATAAACCATACTGAAAATAAGACAATATAACAACAATAAGAAAGAGAAAAAGACAACAAGAACTTGTTAACAGAGTTCACCAATGTGTGGTTATGTCTCCGGGCCCGCTTCCAAGTGGAGGACCTCTTTATTGATCTTTAAATTATCAAGTTCTCTTTACAATGGCTCTTCGTTGTTACAAACATGCTTATGATATGCTATACAATACCTCCTTGTGCATATGCATACATGCATCAACAATCCCCTCTCAAAACATGACTCAATGCCCCTCAAAACATGAGAAATGGGCCATTAACTCAAACTCCTCTTTACATTCACTGCATACAAGTACCCTCTAAAGCTCAATAATCCTAGTTTATATAGTTTTTAGGATCATTTAGAGAATCCCAAATTCCCACAAAGATCTGGCCTCTTTTGGGGATCAAATCCCCCTCCAAATGGCCAAAAAATCTCCAAAAACGCCCAATCTGGGCCAAAACTATAGTAAAATGACTACTTTGTAACCAAAAATCAAACTTAGCTACTTTGGACTGGGCGTGCACACATTTTGCAGGGTCATATTGGTTCTATAACATACCCAGACACCCACAGGCCGAGGTACGCTACCTGTAAGCCAGCCCTTGGGCTTCTTTCTCTTACCGATACCTTTTTCAAATTTAAAGATGCATAAAAGAAAAGACTTTAACGACATGCACACCAGTAATCAACAATCATGCATAGTCTAAATATTTAATTAAATGATAATTAAATATACAATGGAAATACATTCATATACATGCAATTGATACCATAACAGAGAGAACTTATCTTTTTGAAAGATGACACCAACTGGCTGCAGACCAAGGATGTTCCACCCAACCATATACACTACTGTTACAAATCTCAACAGCAGCATCACCCCCAAGCCAAGGCTATGAATCCACAAGGATGGTTCTAGAGTGTTACTTGGATTCCCAAATTAGTCAGCACCCAAGCTCTCACAGGCTTCCTAGCTCTCACAACAATCCAAGTACCTAGCTCTCTTCTACCCAGCTTGCACCACCCGAGAGAATGAACCTCCACCGTTCTCTACCATGCAGTCCCTCAGGCAATCCTTCTCCTTATTCGGGCTCTAGCGCAACTAGTCCATAATATTAATGATGAAACTCTCAAGACTCGCAGCTGTGAGCAACGCTGGACATAGGCCAATGCATATCATACATGCGGGCCTCAAATCACGACTGGATCACACCAATGACCACTACAACCAACTATCCCGTGGATAATATTCAGTAGTTCGGTTCCCTTTCCCCAAGACAAGATGCAGATGAGGATGGATCAATGAATGGGTAAGTGCATGCATGAAAGTGCGTGAGGGTAAATGAATGAATGTACATAAAATCAATTAACAAGCCATCAGTCCAACCCCCCCATCAAACCAGAGGTGGGGTTAAGTAACTGTGTGGGGAATCAAGAACCTCCTGGCCTTCCCCAAGAAGATCACGTAACCGATCCCATCCCTTAGACAAAAGGGTAGTTAAAATAGGAAATAAATATTTATCCTCTCAAGCCCCCTCTCTTGTGGAATCATAGCCCCCTATAACTCTAGTCCTTGTCTATCTAGTAGCCAACCATGTATTTATTATTAATAATGATAAAAGGATTACATGTCTTGGGCACACTGGCCTTTTAATAATATTTTGGGCACTCTGGCCTCTCAGCATTGTAACAATACATTATTTAAAATGGGGGTTAAAAACCTGGGGTGTTACATCCCCTCCCCCTTATTTTGGCATTGTCCTCAGTGCATATACAAAATAGAGATCAAAATTTCAAATTTATTCAAAAAGATGCGGGTACTCTGCCCGCATGGAATTTTCATGCTCCCAGGTAGCATCTTCAGGACCGTAGCAGGTCCACTGAACTTTTACCAGCTCTATAACTCTATTCCAGAGCATTTTGACTTTTCTGTCCAATACCCGCACTGGCTGAACCTGAAAATATCCCTCTGTCTCTACCTGAATCAGATTCCAATCAATAACATGGTTAGGGTCATGTACATATTTCTTTAGTAAAGATACATGAAATACATTATGCACATTCATGGAAGTAGGCAATGAAAGCATGTATGCAACTGGCCCTATTCTATCCAATATTTCAAATGGACCATAGAATCTGGCTTCCATCTTTGTACAACTACTCAATTTCAAAGAGATTTTCTTGGGATTCACTTTCAAAGTACATGTTCCCCTACTTTAAATTCTCTAGCTATCATGTTGTTGTCTGCATAGACTTTCTGTCTATCCCGAGTTGCCTTTAAATTCTTCTTGATCTTAACCACTTGGTCTTCCATGTCCTTGAGCAACTCTAGCCCAAGTACCACTCTATCTGTTGGGTTGTCCCAAATTACTGGAGTATTTCATTTCCTACCATACAAGGCTTCAAATGGGCTCATTCCCATTGAAGCTTGATACCCATTATTATATGCAAACTCAACCAAGTGTAAGTAATCTTCTCACTTAGATGGCTTATCCATCACATACATTCTCAACATATCTTCAATTATTTGATTGACTCTCTCTATTTTCCCATCTGTCTAGGGATGATATGATGTGCTAAAGTTTATATTTGTGCCAAATCCTTTAAACAATCCCCTCCAGAATATGGAGGTAAACTTCATATCTCTGTCCGAGATAATTGTCCCAGGTATCCCATGCAACCTAGCAATTTCTGTTGGCAAATTCAGTGGATAGAATGCAGTGATGGTTGTTGTCATTAATGGCAACAGTAGAGACAATAGGATAAGAAGGATAAAAGCTCAGGAGGAATAGCCTTGAAGAAAATGGGCACAACAAGAGCTTAAAGAGGAAAAAGGAAGAAGAGTCAGTGACCGTTGGATCCCATCCAAATTTCCCGAAAGAACCAGGACCGTCAGATCAGACAGAAGCTGCGAGGGAGATATTCCATCGGGGACCGCCGACGCATTGCCGCGAGGGAGATATTCCATCTGAAAGCCAAGCAGGAAATTCCATTGAATCCGACCATCAAATCTGAAAGGATCAGATCCTGATCAAATTGCACGGATTCGGTTCGACTTTGAAATGTCCAAATCCACTTGACATCAAGAACCACGAAATCGCTGAACGCGACACAATGATTTGATTGTAACCGTTAATCAAGAAGGGATCCGGACCGCTTACTTGTATGGACACGCAGCGCTAGATAGGCCTCTACTCCACCGGGGATCTGGATTTCATAAGGCAAAGATCACTTCACAACGAAATCCCCGATTTCAAGATATGCGAAATCCCGACGAATCTAAAACCGGTCGATCAACCACTCCACGCCAATAGACCACGCCACTAAAGTGACACGTGGGTAATAAACTGTGTAGTGACAAGTGTCGCATGCATTCAACCTTCGTGCACATACAAGTAATGAATAAGAGTGACGCGTGGCAGTGTTTAATACTTGTCGAATCATGTGTGATGACCGCTGCAGGATGTGGCATCGAGTTTCTAGATCGGGATTTGATATGTCCAGAACACAAGGCATCAAGAACTCCCGAATGCTGACACGCCGATTTCCGATAAGAGGTATAAATGTAGCCACCCAGAGTTAATGCGATGTGTAAGGAGTACGAGGATGCTCTGAATTCCAAGATATCGCGAAATTGTGGGATGAATGCACATTATCATTGTGAACCCCGAAACCCCTCGACACGAAAGTAGCTGGTGGTGGTCACTTGATAGATGGTCATATTGGCATATAGCCGGAATAAGCTCTAAAGAGAAAACGGAACGGAGAATCTGAGGTCCCGAAAGCACATGTAGCTCTACATCGCAAATGCCGTAAATTGCGATGTTGGAATCCTGATTGGATCTGAACCGCTGGATCAATACTTGATCTGAGGGTTGTTGTTCCTCCTCATTCATTAACGCTTCAATTGTAAACTGCTAAGGAAAACCGACTGAATGATGAATCTGTTGAAGGCTTCATTGCCAAGACAGATGTCGCTATTCTCCCATTGAAAGTGCAAAGTGGAATCGTTAAAGAGAGGTATAAAAGAAAATGCTGAAGACCCAACTTTGGTTAATCGCTCGAAGAAAAATGAGCACAACGTTAGAAAATAAGACATATGTGAGGAAGAGAAAATGCTGTGAAGGAACTGTGCAGAATGAGTAGAGAAGAAGAGCAACATGATGGATTTAATAGAGATGCACGACGTATTAGCAGAGCAGAGTGACAGAAGACATGTTGAATAAGATAAGAAGTAACGAGTTGGAACATAAGACCAGAATTAAATAACAAAGAAAGACCGGTAAGAATTGGATTTATCCGTGAAGTTGAATGTACTTAATCATTTATATTCAAGGGAGGTTGAGAGGTGCCTGAGGATCAAGAACCCCGGTTCAAGTGGGTGTTGAACACGAAGTTGAGCTTCCATCCGGGTTGCAGCCGAGAAACTAGGTATTTATGGGAGAATGATCATATGCAGGTTGGTGCCTGTGTGAATTGAAGTTGGTGCTTCCATCCAACAGGCCGGAATACTCGTGGAGTTGGTGCTTCCTTCTAGTGGGTGCTAGAGAAATCGAGAGTTGAGCTCTAAAACAAGTTGCATCTTAAAACAGGTAGCAGCCTCACATTGAGTTGGTGCTCACTATAGATGATGTACAACAGTATCACCATCATTTCAAGAAGAAGAGGTTTTCCCTATATGGGTTTCCTCGAAAATCAGTTCTCCTGTGTATTTTATGTGTGACTCGATGATCTTTACCTTACTGTCCATATGATGTATGTTGCTTCATAACACATGAAGAAATATTAATAATTGTTAAGAAGGTGTAAATTGTTTAAGATTATAAACAATCATTCCCCCCTCTCACTTGTATTAGTATTTCCAACAATTGGTAATGAGCTTTTGGTTCTTTTATTTAAAGGTTTAAAGGTAGATTCAGAGCTAAACATGACGAGTCATGAAGGGAATTCAGCTTCTAAGCCCCCCATTTGATGGAACAAATTTTGCCTTCTGAAGATTAGAATGAGAACATATTTAATGGCCTTGGTGCTAATGTTTCGGATGTAGTAGAGACCGGATATAAAAAGTCACATGCTAGCCACCTCAAGGATGCGCTAGAATTTAGTTTTAACGCCAAGGGAATGAATGCTATTCTGAATTGACTGGTCAAGTCGAATTTGTAGCGATGCATCTATCATCGCTAAAGAAATGTGGGACAAACCACTCACCGCTATGAAGGAAATGAGAGTAAAAGGTGCCAAACTTCAAACATGCCGTGATTGAAATTTGAACAACTAAGATGAATGAAGATGAAACAATTAGCAATTATTTCTTAAGAGTTGAAGAACTGGTAAACGCTATGAAAGCAATTCAGGTGAAACGCTTGATGACTCACCTAATTCAAGATTTTAAGGTCTCTGCCTGGCAAATTTAATCCAAAAGTCTCTAGAATAGAAGAATTAAATGATCTAAACTATGTCCACTGATCAACTTGGAACTCTAACCGTGATATGAAATGAGGATAAACAAAGATAAATCCAATACCAGAGAAGCTTCCTTTAAAGATACAAATGTCGACTAATTTGATGAAATTGAGGCAAAATTCTGTGAGAAGATTAAAGAAAGGATCGTGAAAATATCAAGGCAAGCTTCAATTCAAATGTTTGAATCGTAAGATAGGTTTGCTTCTAAATGTCCCTATCAGAAAAAGGACCAACTCGGTGATTTAAAGCAAGACAGTACAAGAAATATAATAAGAAGAAAAGTTTGCAAATAATGTCAATTTCTAGGACACCGATAGTGACTCATCCGATGAGAATAAGCCAAATGACTTTGTACTTATGGCCAAAGAGTGATCATGATAATGAAGGCACAGGAAGCGACGATAATGAGGAAGAAGCTGTGGTGGATTTGAAGGAGAACTAACTGCACTCAAGAAAATTATTGTGACTTGATCTAAAACGTAGTTAAAACAAGTGTTAAATACGCTTTGAAAGACGAAAGAACTGATGAAGATTGTGTCACTAAAGGTGGAATTAGCAGGCAAAGAAGATAGAAGACATAATTAAAACAACAACAACTGCCGAGAAGAAACTCGTGTGAAGCACTAGAAGAAGAAATAAGAAAGACCGTAAAAGAAATGGAGAAATTCAAAGGACTGTATCATCAAAATTGGCCAAGTATAAAAGACGTAAGAATTAACCTCCATTCTAAATCAGCAAAGAAATTCAAAACTGAAAGTCGGATTGGGATATGAAGAAGGATCAAGTAGTGATCATCCAAGTAACAAAGAATCTATCAAGTTTGTCAAATCAACAATCATTGATACCACCACTACAGAGACAAAGAAAGAAAACCAGCCATCAAAGTGAAATGAAAGAAAACCCGTAATTCAAATTCTATAGACCGAAGTTTATCGACCTCCTCAAAGAAGATTTAATTTTTCAAGGTACAAAAATTTCTTCTATGGTTATTGTTTTTCTCTGCTTCAATTTGGTCACAAAGCCATAAATTTTTCTCTAAGATTTAGATACGAACAATCAAGATATACAATGAATAACTATCTACCACAACAAAGAATGAGACGAAGCAACAAACAACAATATTATTATGAATCATGCATGACTGAAGAAGGTCACGTGAGAAATACAACAACAAAGGCGAGCATAACACCATTATGAGCATAATAATCGTTATGAGCTTTTATTCAGCGAACCGTAATGCTATATTTGTCATGATTATGGATTATAAGGTATCAACCGCTATTAAAAGAAATATAATCCGCATCGTAATCCCAATCGTTGAAAATGTCAAAGTCCGAAGAGAAAAGTAGATGACAAATGTGGACCGGCACTATCAGCCCAAAATAAAAGGAATAGAGTCCCCCCTGGTATATTGACATACGTTCAAACATATGACAGAGCATTAAAAAGGAAGTTTCTTTAACTTTATGATAGCCAATCAGAAATGTAACTTTAAATGATACCCGTGAAAGGTGAAAGGTAAAAGAATTGTGAGTCTGAATAACGTAAAGAGAAAAGCTCAAGATGTGTCATCGGGTAGAGAATTTGAAACATAATCGCTAAGGTCGTACCAAGTCTGTGACCCGAGGATGTGAAGTTGTTTTTACCTCCAAAGATCAGAAATTAAATATGTGGATTCAGTTAAGTTAGTTGCAAAAGGCATAAGAACCTAAAACAATGTCTATGTCTTAAAAGAAGAAGAACAAGTAGAATGCAACTAAGCAAGTATGATGAAAGTTACTGCATAGGAGACTTGACACCTAAATTTTTATCATACAATCAAGCTCAAAAACAATGTAAGCGAAAAGATCTTTCCAAGATATCAAAGCCATATGACTGGCTCGTAGAAGCCTTGTCGACAGGAAAGCTTACTTGTACTCAATTCAAATCAAAACCTTTCCTTCAACGTAAAACCTCTACAGTTAGCACACATGGATCTATGTGGACCATCATGAAAGGAAGCCTTTGAAAAGAAAATTACTTATGTTGATTATTGATGATTATTCTGACTAACATGGGTTGCTTTTTTAAAGAAAATCTAGCTAATTTGAAAATCTGGGAAGTGTTTAAGGCTTTGACCGAGAATCAAACGAAAGAGGATAAAGGCGCAGAAGGTCCGAGGAGGAGGAGAGTTCAGCTCAATGCTTTGAAGAATTCGCGGATAAAAATGGGATCAAAAAGAGAATACACACCTAAGGACTCCACAAAGAAAACGAGTTTCATGGAGAGGCGCATCGTGTCAAGATGCGACTGGCAAGATCAATGATGAATTAAATGAACATACCTCAGACATACTGGTGGAAGCAATTCATACCGTTCATATTCTTAACAGCTCATCCTCGCACTGCATAAAGGACAAGACCCCTTATGAACTATGGTTTGGACCTGCTTCAATCAACATTTTAAAATTTTCTAAGCACATGTTATATCAAAACAATGATGAAAATATTGGCAAATATGATGATGTGGCTGATGAAGGAATCTTATTGGTTATGCTACAAACAAGAAAGGGTATAGATGATATAACAAAAGACTGCGACATAAACTAGTCAATCAGATAGATGTAAAGTTGATGAAGAAATTCCACCTGAAATATAAAGTTGATGAATCAAGAACAGAAGATACAGCTGAATATGAAGATGAATTGTGTCCAAGGATCAGAGATAGAAGAGGCTGAATCGATGAAGATGTGAACATTCAACCGATACAAGTCAACGTAGTTGAAGCTTGCAAAATCACCTCTCTAATCATCAGAAAGAATCATCCCGAGAACCAAATAATTGGAGATATAAATAAAGGAGTTCGACTAGAAGGAAACTGATTAAGGATAATAATCAATCTCATGTTGCATTTTTATCTATTATGATTGAACCTACAAATTTTGAAGAAGCTAGTCAAGAAGAATATTGATTAGAGCAATGAATGAAGAGTCGGATCAGATCGAGAAGAACAATACTTGGGAGTCAGTTCCTAGGACCTGAAATTAAGAATGTCATAGGCTCCAAAATGGGTATTCAAGAATAAAATGAATGAAAAGGACAAGATGTTAGGAATAAATCCAGATTAGTTCCAGAAGGATATATCAGTTGAAGGTCGGGACTTGATGAAACTTTTGCACCGCTGGCAAGATTGGAGGCCATCGAATGTTTCTTGCTTATTCGCCATAAAAACTTCAAAGTTTATCGATGGATGTTAAGTCACTGCTTCTTAATGGAGATCTAGAGGAAGAAGTGTATATGGAGCAACCTGAAGGAATTTTAATGACAGACAATCCTAATTATGTTTGTAAGTCAAGAAGGCCTTATATGGATCGTAAACAAGCACTCACGCGCCCTGTATTCTAGACCTATCAAATTTCTGAAGGCAGAGGGTTCAAGAAAGGTAATCGCTGATTTAATCTTACATTTCAAACTGGAAGGAGATGATTTACTAGTTGTTCCGGTTTACGTAGATGATATTATCTTTGGTTTACTCATCGAATCATCCCCTGGTTTTCTAATTCTATGCAAATAGAATTTGAAATGTCCATGATAGGGGGAACTATCATATTTTCTTTGCTTACAAATAAAACAAAGCTCGCAGAATTTTTATTTCAAGAAAATATTTGAAAGAGATATTGAAGAAATTTCGGGGATGAAGATTCTTCTATACCACACTCCATGGTGGTTGGTTGTAAGTCGAGCAAAGATGATATCCACCCGATGTTTATCAAAGAACATATCGCTCAATGATAGGCAACCTTCTGTACATCACGCGATCCCATCTTGATATAATGCAGGTTGCTGGAATGGTAGGTCATTTTCAGTCCGCTCCTAAACAAAATCATCCGGCAGCCGTCAAGAGAGTATTTAAATATTTGAAGGGAACCATGACATATGGATTGTGGTACCCTGAAATCTAATTTCCAAATTTAATCGCTTATTCAGACTGACCTGGCAACCGTGGTTGATGAGAGAAAAAGCACCAGTTGAGGAGCATTCTTTTGGGTGACTCATTAGTTGCATGGGTTAGTAAAAGCAAGGATCCATTTCATTATCCACCACAGAAGCAGAATACATTGTCGCAAGCACCGCCGCGACACATATTTTATGGATGATACAAACTCTTGCAGATTATAACTAATCGATCCCATAACAATTCATTGTGATAACACTAATGCCATAAGTGTTCTAAGAATCCCTGCTCTTCATTCCAAAATAAGCATATTCTATGCTATCACTTTCTCAGAGAACAAGTGTCAAACCTAATTGTTCAATTGAACTATATACCCTCTAAAGAACAAATTGTCGATATTTTCACTAAACCATTAACTGCGACCCCTTTTGAATATCTTCATTAAAAAATTGGGTGATAATTTCTGATGTTTAAAAGGATCACCAGGTAAGGGGGAGTGCTTATTGAAAATCCGGTGAAATTCCTAAATGCCCCTAAATGACAGGGGGAGTATAATCCGCAAAAAGATCAGTGGAAGAATGCTTCTTCTTGACATTGATGTCAAAGGGGAAAGAAGGCGGTTCAATGTTCTGAATCATTCAACCCCGACAATTAAATGCAGAAGAGTCCCATTGGTCAACGCAGAGGAGAGCCGAGTTGACGTAGTAAGCTGCCATCAATGCCAAAGGGGATATTGTTGGCAACTTTAGTGGATAGAATGTATGGATGGTTGTCATTATTAATGACAACAAGAGAGACAAGAGGGATAAGAAGGATAAAAGCTCAGAGGAATAGCCTTGAAGAAAATGGGCACAACAAGAGCTTAAAGAGGAAAAGGAAGATTGACCGCTATCCCATCCAAATTTCCGAAGAACCGTGGACCCACGATCGCATTGTCGCGTAGGGAGATATTCCATCTGAAAAGCCAAGGTGAAAATCCCGATTGAACTGGACCACAAATCCAAAGGATCGACCGAGATCACGTACCGGTGATCGGATCTGGTTCGGGACCTTGAAATGTCCAAATCACTCATCAATGAAAACTCCGAAATCGCAAACGCCGACATTTATCTGATCGCGAACCGCGAATCGTTAGCGGACTGACCGCTTCACTTCAGGGCGGACATCGCGGCAGCCGAGGCCCGACGGCACCGGATCGGGATTTCATAAGGCAACACACTCTGCCAACGAATCTCCGATTCGCCGACATGCAAAATCCCCATCTAACCGGAACCGTCAAATCAACTCCACCCACGCCACGACCACGCCACCAGTGACACGCAAGCGTCAACCCCAGCCACGCTTTTCCGCTTATCCCAACGGTGGTAGAAATGCTTACCACGCTGCCGCACCACCGTCCGCCAACGCGTAGTACCAGCACCAGCAGAAATCCGACGCCCAAGAACACAAGGCATCGAGAACTCCCAAACGCTGACACGCGATTTCCGATAAGAGGTATAGGCTATGGTCCACCCAGGAGTTAATGCGTGACGTGCGCAAGGAGTACGAGGGATGTTCGAATTGGTATATCGCGTACTTCCAGGGATGAATGCATTATCATTGTAAACTCAAACTCGGATTTAGTGGTATGGTGGTGGTCACTTGATAGATGTATTTGCGCTTGGTATTACAGCCGTATGGGCTAAGCTCGGAAAGAGCAAATCTTAACGAGAATCGGAGGTTCCTAGTACATGTTCTCTCGACATCGCAAATGCCAAATCGCGATGGGTGAAATCGGTTGGATTCAACCGCTGATCAAACCTTTATCTGAGGTTGTCGTTCTCCTCATTCATTAACGCTTAAATTGTAAATACGTTAAGGAAAAACGACTGGGAATAATGAATCGGTTAATGCCGGGCCACAAGATGATGTCGCTAATTACCTATTGGAAGGGGAAGAGGAATCGTTAAAGAGATGTGTATAAAAGAAAATGTTGAAGACCAAACTTGGTTAATCGTTCTGAAAAGAAAATGAGCAAACAGTAAGAAAATAAGACATGGAGGAATAGAAAATGTTTGAAGGAATTATGCGTGAACGAGAAGAGAAGAAGAGCAACATGATGGGATTGCATTAGAAGCAAAGCAGAATGACAGAAGACATGACACAATACGAGCGTATATGTTGAACAAGATAAGAGTAAAGGTATCAAAGGAATGTAAGACCGTAATTAAAGAACAAAGAAAGACCTGGGTAAGAATTGATTTATCCTCAGAAGTTGAATGTGTACTTAATCATTTATATTCAAGGAAGGTTGGGAGGTGCTCTGAGGACTGTTGTCCTCGGTTCAAGGGTGCTTGAATCACAGCAGTTGGAGCTCTATCCGGGTTAAAAACAAGAGAAACTAGGGTGGCGTGGTGGTGCTAGGGAGAATGATGTCTCTCTCTATGTGTTGTAGCCTCGTAATTGAAGTTGTGCTTCCATCCAACAGGCCGAATACTCAGGAGTTGGAAGCTTCCTCTAGTGGTGCTAGAGAGAAATCAAAGAGTTGGAGTTTCTAACAAGTTGTACTTGTAAAATGAGGTAGCAAAAATTTCACATTGAGTTGGTGCTCACTATAGATGATGTACGTAACCTAAAAAGACTGCCTATCACTGAAGAAGAAGAGGTTTTCTCCCTTTATGGGTTTCCTCGTGAAAATCTGTCTCTGTGTGTATTTTATGTGTGACTGATGATCTTTACTCTTACTGTCCATATGTTGTATGTTGCTTGATAACACATGAAGAAATATCAATAATTGTTAAGAAGGTGTAAAATTGTTTAAGCTTATAAACAACTGATTCACCCCCCCCCCTCTCAGTTGTATTAGTATTTCCAACAATTTCCTTCATGAAAATTTCTGCAATATTAGTCATTGTATGGGTTATCTTCACAGGTACAAAGTGAGAAACCTTTGTTAATTTTTCAACCACCACCATGATTGAATCATGCTGCTTATTCATTTTGGGTAATCCTATAATGAAATCCATGGTGATCACTTCCCATTTCTTCTCTAGGATTAGAAATGGCTGCAGCAAACCCCCTGGGTGCCTATGCTCATCCTTCACCTTCTGAAATTCCATAAATCGAGCGATGTAATCAGCAACATAATTCTTCATTCCCGGCCAAAAGAACTGGTTTATTACTATTGTAATTGTTTTCTGGTAATCGGGATGTCCAGCATAAGGAACACCGTGCATTTCCTTCAGTACCAAATTCCCCAGTCCTCTAGAACTAGGAACATAGATTCTATTTTTATGCATGAGTAATATGTCTTCCTTTATCTCATACTCCTTTATTTTCTATTGTTCATATCCTTGTTGTAAGCTTTCCTTTACCTGTAGGTAATGTTGTTCTATAACAAGACCATCTAAATTTTTTCTCTTCAAGTCTTAATGATGCATACTGACAACAGTAGCATGCATGATATGCACTCTTCTACTAAGTGCATCGACAACTTTATTCTCCTTTCCCTTGATATGCTTGATATCAAAGTCATATTCACTTAAAAATTCCAGCCATCTTGTTTGTCTGGCATTCAAGGTCTATTGTTCAAAAAGATACTTCAGGTCAATGTGGTTTGTACTTAATTTGAATTTCTTCCCCATGATATAATGCCTCCACATCCTCAAGGCGTGAACAATGGCAGGAAGTTCCAAGTTGTGGGTGGCATAGTTCCTCTCATGTTCCTTAATATTTCTGGACTCATATCCAATTACATGTCCATTTTAAGTGAGGAATCCCCCAAGTCCTTCCTTACATGTGTTTGTATATACCACAAAACTTTCATTTGGGTCAACAATCTTTAAAACAGGTGCACTATTAAGTAATTCCTTCAACATATTAAAATTATTTTCACACTTGAGTGTCCATTCAAATTTAGTTCCCTTCTTTTGCAAAGAAGTGATGGGATGATAAATCTTAGAGAACCCTACTATGAACCTTATGTAGTAGCCAACTAATCCCATAAAATATCCGATGGATGACACATTTTTGGGTTTTCTCCATCCTCTAATGGCTTCGATCTTCTCTAGATCTACTACTATGCCCTTCTCTAAAATAATGTGTCCCAAGTAATGGATTTTCTTTTGATAAAAAGAACACCTACTCAACTTGGAATACAACTGATGTCCTCTCAGTACTTGCAACACCAATCTTAAGTGATGTTCATGCTCCTCTTCAGACTTATAATAGATAAGTATGTCATCCAGGAATACTATGACAAACTTATCCAAATAATTTTTGAATATGCCATTCATTAAGCACATGAAGACAACTGGTGCATTGGTCAGTCCAATTGACACCACTACAAATTCATAATTACCATACCTGGTCCTAAAGGTTGTCTTATGAATGTTTTCTTCCTTTATTCTCACCTGATGGTATCCTTCCCTCAAGTCAATCTTTGAGAATATATTTTCACCTCTTAGCTGATCAAAGAGGTCATCAATTCAGGGTAGAGGATACTTGTTCTTTATAGTGTACTTGGTCAATTGTCTGAAGTCAATACACAACCTCAAGTTTCCATCTTTATTTTTGACTAGAAGTATTGGTGCTCCCCAAGGTGAAACACTTGGACGTATGTACCCTTTCTTCAACAATTCCTCCAAATACATATGTAATTCTTTTAACTCTGGCATGCTCATTCTGTAAGGTATTTTTGACACCGAGGCAACTCCTAGCACTAAATCAATTGAGAAATATATCTCCCTCCTTGGTGGAAATTCTGGTATTTCTTGGAATACATCTTCAAATTCCTGTAGTACCGAGAAATCTTCGAGGCTTGTCCCTTTTTTATTATCTGGCTCTTCCACATGAGATTCATACAATTGAAATCCTTTCCTAAAACATCTTTTTAGTTGTAAGGATAAAATATCCCTTATAGCGATGGGTCTTGGAACGCCTTTCATAGTGCTATGTTTTCCACTTCCATCAAGACATGTAAATGTCTTGTTATGACAATCTAGAATAGCATGATACTTCTCCAACCAATCCATTCCAATCAGAATATCATAAGACCCCAATGGTATGATATTTAGATCAATACTAGTATTCACTCTATTAAGACTTATGGAACAACTTCTGACCATATCATGGATTCTTCTTTTGGTCCCAATGGCTAACTAAACCAAACTTGATTTTTCAGGTTTACTTTTCTCCAAATTTAATCTATCCACTATCTTAGGATCAATGTAGCAATGACTTGCTCCTGAATCAATCAAAATAGCAATAGGTTGATTTATGATCTTACCTTCCACCTCAATCATATTGGATTGGTACTCTTCTTGTTGATCATCTAAAGCTGCATAGATTCTTCCCATATCTTCGACTGTTGTAGCCTCTTGGATGTTGTGCACAATCTTCACTCAGTACTTTCTGTGTGGGAAATCCTTGTACATGTGATCTTCCTTGCATTCCCAACATTGGATTGGTGGTCTTTCCCCTTTTCCCAAGGAATCTTCCTTCTTGAAATATCCCTTAGCATATTGATCTTGATGATTTCTATTAGTCTCATTCCTATTGAAGGGAGGTTTGAATCATTTCCTCCTCTGATCGGACTTCGTATTCTTCTTGTCCTTCTAAGATTTCTACAGGAATTCTCTTCCTTGGCCTTGCTCATATAGGTATTTAGCCTTCCTGATGGCCTCAGTCAAGGTCTTGGGTTCATCATACTTGATATTTTCCTTATAAAAGGATGGAATTCCACTTAGAAATCTCTGTATTTTCACTTTCTCATTACCAATGAACCTGACATACTTTAACAATCCCAATAACTTATTCTCGTACTCTGCCATAGTCATTCTTTCCAACCCAAGTTCAAAGAACTCCTGCAATTTCTTGTCATAGAAATGCTCTGAGAGGTACTCCTTCTGGAAGTACTTCTTGAACTGCTTCTAACTGATCCTACTTTCATTAACATGTTCCACTTTCTTCAGTTGGTCCCACCACATTGCAACTTTCCCATGTAAATGGTAGGTGGAAATCTTGGCTTCCAGATTTGATGAATAGTTATGCAACTGAAAATACCTCCTGATCCCAAGAAACCATGCTTCGGCACCATCTTCCCATTCTCTTTCACCATCGAAGGAAGGTGGCTTGAGATTTCTCAACTCTCCTTGCAAACTATCTACCTCTTGTTTCCTTCTTTGGTGTCTGACATGAGACACCTCTGGAAGTCTCTTATGGGATCATCCGCTACATAAAACTTTCTTTCTAAGTAAGGAGGTGAGTGGCGTCCATGAGCTATGATAACACTTCTAGAATAACCAGCTCTTCCACAATCATCCCTTCTTTCATGGCACCTGCCTTCTTCCTCTTGTATTGATTTTGATCCCTTATTCATTTGTCTCTGAAACTGATTTAAGCTCTACAACACTTGAGCATTTATCTGACTTTTCTCTCTCATCAGTCTCTCGTTGTCTACTTTGTATCTCTGCACTTTAATCTTCAGGCTTCTTACCATTTCTATTAACGTTTCCTGCTCTCCTTTTCCCTTGCATCCATTAGACTCTATCTCTGCATTACCAACTCTGGTATTCTAGCCTTCATCCTCCTTATCATGATAGGAGGCTCCCTCACCTTCTTCCATTTCCTCAATACTCATCCTGAGATTATATGTTTAGACCCCTTAATTCTGCAAAATGTGAAAGCGACCATTTTGTTAGAATTATGCATATGATAAACACAATTTCCAAACCATGCTATATGTCTCTTTATTTTTTTTGTTCATGGATATCATATCCCCATTCTCCAAAAATAACAGTGTCCTATTATCCTTGGCCGACACATAATCTCATCCTGCATAGACACTTCCTTCAAACCACCCTCCCAGGTGACCATGACTAGAAATTGTGGCTAAATCCTTCCTTAGCACTTTTCTGTCTTGAATACAACCAATTCGGCCCTTAGCCCTCCTTCCCTCAACTCTCAATATGCATATGACCATGGCCATGACCCTATGCTTAGCTAAAAAAGCGCTTGTCCAGAGCTTCATGACTTAGGAACTTTCAGCCAAGACCAGATCAATGGTCCTTTTCCTCTTTCATGATTGACGATCGAGATCCACTTCAGGACTCTGTGCTTCAGGAGTCTCAACTTTCCTCACTTGCCTCCCGAAACACTTTTACCTAGATTTAATGATATGTTAGCGGGTGCCCTCCCACAGATCAATGACTATAAATTGCTTCGACTCTTCTGGCTTCAAAAGTTTCAAAATTTCCTCCTGCACTTTCTCTCAGAGTTCTTTCACCCGAATTCAACGATCCTTTGACATGTGTCTTATGGAATCAAAGGTCGATACGTACTCCGGCCTTCAAGACTTCGGGAGTTTTCGACCCAATGCTACCTGTCAAATATTTCCCCTCCAGAGTGCCCAATATTTGGACTGCACGATCTATCGCCATGTGGCGAAATACTGGAAGAGGACACGTGGCCCAATCAAGTGGGTGACACGTCTCACGTTCTAACTAACTTTTCAATACTCCAAATGCTCAAAACTTACTGAAATGTGGCACACATTCCACGTGTCCATGTCATCCCAGGTGACGTCCGCAAGACACGTCACTTCATAAATTTTGGGGTCCACATCACCTCCTAGTGACGTCATCGTGCCCCATCACTTTGTCTCTTTGGGATTCAGGAATTTGGGAGTTTCCATACTAGCACACTTCCAATTCTCTCGAACTCTGAATTCCCAAATCGGCCAATCTGTCACCATCTTTCCTCCTGGATCGGACAACTAAGATTTACTTCGGGTCTTCACCCGAAGTCCAAAGATATGCACTGTGTGTCCTCCTTAATCTGACAGTTGAGGCTTACTTTGGGTCTTCAGACTTCGGAAATCTCAAATTTCAAAACTTATCTGGCCCCATTGGCTTTTATCTGAAGCCCTGGATTTGGTGATGCATGGTTCTCGCTAGATCAATGGCTGAGATCCTTTCGAGTCTTCAGGTTTCATAAATATCAAACTTCAAACCCATTGAAGTACACAGGATTATGCCACATGTCCTTTTGAATCGGATGGTTGAGGCTTACTTTGGGCCTTCACCCAAAATCCACAGATTTACGCCACGTCTCTTCTAGATTAGACGACCCAGATTCATTTCGGACAATTCGACGCTTGAGATCCATTTTGGATGATCAGTTGATCGAGATTTACTTCGGCTCTCCGACTCTCCGGGCTTCAGGAGTTTCAAATATCAACCGAAAACCTCTCGAATAGATTTCTCTGGAGTTACTGATCTGTTGACACGTACATGTTGGTGATCGACGGTCGGGATATACTTCGACTATATGGAGTTTCGATGTTCGAGCCCTAACATGTCACATCATTGCATACCTTTCAATTTGCAAGGGCATCTATAAACGGTTTGGAGTAACCCTCTTTTTTCCCCACAATTCTCCTGATGCTGACATGTAACCCCTTGGGGAAACCATGGTTTGGATTGTCAGACTGCCTTGGGAAATTATCTCATGTGACACTTGGTTCCCCACAATGCCTCATGTTCGTTGATCTATGTCTCCCATGGGATCTAATGGTTGTTACCTTAACCCTTTCTTCCTTTTCATTGGACGACCCATGTTCACCTGTCCATTGATCTCACTCTCCAATGAGATCTGACGGTGGTGATATTAAACCTTTCTTAAGAATTCAAAGGGGGATGGTCACGATCCTTCGAACCCCTTACAGCTGATCTTTGACGATCTAATCCTGCGTAGATTCTGCAATGCCATTCCTCCTGAGATTTTCAACTCTACAGTCAGAATTTGATCTTGACCCCAAGACTTTGACCAACAGACCCATCCCATACTGGCACAGTTCTTCAACAAGAAGATCTGATACCAAATTTTAACATACCCAGCCACCCATAGGCCGATGTACGCTAACTGCAAGCCCGCCCTTGGGCTTCTTTCTCTTACCAATACCTTTTTCAAATTTAAAGATGCATAAAAGAAAATACTTTAACGACATGCACAATAGTAATCAACAAGCACGCATAGTCTAAAGATTCAATTAAGTGATAATTAAATATACAACGGAAATACATTCATATACATGCAATTGATACCATAACAGAGAGAACTTATGTTTATGAAATATGACACGAACTGGTTGCAGACCAAGGACGTTCCACCGAACCATAGACACTACTATTCCAAATCTCAACAACATCGTCACCCCCGAGCCAGGGCTATGAATCCACAAGGAAGGTTCCAGAGTGTTACTTGTCTTCCCAAACCAGTCAACACCCAAGATCTTACAACAATCCAAGTACCCATCTCTCTTCTACCCAGATTGCACCACCTGAGATAACAAACCTCCACCCTTCTCTGCCACACAGTCCCTCAGGAATTCCTTCTCCTTATTCAATCTCCAACGCAACTGGCCCAGAATCTCGATGTTGGAAATATCAGGACGCACAGCTGTGAGAAACGTTGGACACAGGCCAATGCATCTCAGACATGTAGGCCTCAAATCATGCCCGGATCACACTAGGGACCACTACAACCAACTATCCCATGGCTAATATTTAGGAGTTCGGTTCCCTTTCCCCAAGCCAATACGTGGATGAGGATGGATCAATGAATGGGTAAGTGGGTGCATGAAAGTGCGTGAGTGGAAATGAATGAATGTATAGGAAATCAATGAACAAGCCATCATTCCAACCCCTCCATAAGACCAGAGGCGAGTTTAAGTAACCTCGTGGGGAATCAAGAAGCTCCTAGCCTTCCCCAAGAAGCTCACGTAACTGATCCCCTCCCTTAGAAAAAAGGGCAATTAAAATAGGAAATAAACATTTATCCCCTCAAGCCCCCTCTCTTGTGGAATCATAGCCCCCTATAACTCTAGTCCTTGTTCGTCTAGCAGCCAGCCACGTATTTATTATTAATAACGATAAAAAAATTACATGTCTTGGGCACACTGGCCTTTTAATAATTGTTTGGGCACTCTGGCCTCTCAACACTGTAACAATACATTATTTAAAATGGCGGTTCAAAACCTGGGGTTTTACAGGTTCATATGGAAAAGCACCAGCCCCCTAGGAGCTATGTGTAAACCTCTCCTCCACTAGCTCTAGTCATATGGCACCATAATAGGACCAGGGTCTGATCGGTGCGCCTGGCCATTGGTCACCACCCTGAGTCTCATGGTGTATAGGTGTTGTTCCGTAGCCCCCATGCCAAGCCTTGTTGTTGGAGTATAGCACCCAGGTGCTATATTATGGGTCATGTGGTAGTACACAGGTTGGGGCTATACCCCATCCCTTTCCGCCTTCGCATATAACCATAACACACTTTAAATATTTAATCGTGCCATATTTTAACAAGCCTCATCACAAGCAGGTTGGTACCCAACTTGCCTAAAGAGCTCCCCATGCCAGAGGTCTTGAGGTCGACTCCAATGGAGTCCAACATTCCTTTTACATCTACCAACAAATGATGGGGTTCCATGTGGCACCATTTAAGTTTCCCGCGAATGTGACATTTTTCAAATGTTGAATGGTCCATGTCTGCCACACTTGCCCAGTCAACATACCCATCCTTTTCCATGTCACTGTACGGTCAGCTTCCACATGTCACGATGCTATGTCAACATGATGACATCAACATTGACTTTTTGCCTATTTGGGAAATCAATCAGAGTGTGACAACTTTTGCATACGGTGTCTATTTGAGGAAGTAAATATATGGATGAAATCAACACGACACACCAGACGCAATGGAATTGGTTTCATATGATTTCGAGAACTTTCATTTTTGAGCATTTTATGGACCTGAGGAGCCTCTTGGATCAATGGAGGTGAATCCAATGCACCATAGTGGTGGTATAGAGTGATATGGACACACACCAACAGTTACAGGAGTGAATTTCCACCTAGTCTAGTCTCTCAGGCAGTTACGAGAGTGAACTACCACCTAGATGAGTTAACTAGTCAACCCATCTTCAATTAACTAATTGAAATAGAGTGAAGTGAGGATATTAGGGAATCAAGGGTAATGGTCCAGTATTGTGATGATACCAAGGCTAGTTCACATTAGTTGGTGATGATCCCAATGTTGCATGGTGACAAAACCAATGCAACATCTAGACTCCACTCAACTAGTCAAACTGAAGTGAAAACTAAAGAGAATATTCTCCCTAGAGGAATATTCTTCCTAAAATATAGGATATTGGATAATGACTAATAAATAAGGAAAAACCTTAATAAAACAAAATCCTAGGTGTGTGTGAAGTAACTCCAACAATAACTGGGATGAGATTTCGATAGAAATCAATTTTCCCCTATCAAAGATGGATTGTTCTTTCACCGTAACATATAAAATATATAAAATCATGAGAGAGATGGGAGGAGTTATTTCATGACCGATCATCCTCGTGAACAACCACACAATTTATCGAAAGGGGTTTTTAAAAGAGTCGACCTAGATCCTGGTTATGTCTTCTGGAATAGACGCAGGATTCTCCAAATATTCAAGAAAGAGGTCAAGGCTATTGTTATGTTTCTTCAACAAATATTTGCAATATTCTCCTTTGAAGATAAGTTTTGGCTCTGGAAGCTTCAACATCTTGCAAAAAACTTGCGGTGGAAGGGAGATGGAGGAACGATCTTGGATTTGTATAATTCTCTAGCTTGGTACATACTTCTCTACTCACCATGCAACAAGTTATTTACAGTCAAAAACCTCAGGAACACACCATTACACCATTACGTCATTATTTACAGGAGGAGAGGATTAATATGAATATGCTCTGGACCAATGAAAGTTCTGGTCTTCACGACCAAAGATATTTAAAGTATCACCACAAAACTGTTATCTAGATGTTGCTTCCATTAGGTTGACGAAAGTATTTTTTCAACTGGATAATAACTTGAAATAAATATTTTTCAGAGAGATGACAATAATATAATCCTTTGGAAAATGGAGAATTAATGCAATTTAATGATTAATCTCCTCGAGTCTTTTTCCATCAATGAAAATCCTTTTGGATCCTGCACAGTCAGTTGTTAGCTTTAAACAACATTTAATGCATATTTGGAAAAACACGAGAATGGTGAGGACAAACAAGATAAAATTTGAATATGAAGCTTTTCATGAACCTGCCAACCTTGGAACCCACGAACCCACGGTTATGGATGGTAAAAAGTAAGTTAAGTGTAGAAAGGCAGCCAATCAGACTTTCATGTAGGAGAAATAAAATAATTTAGGGGCTCAGGACCCGCGATAAGTGTGATGGTTGTAATGTGGATCATGGAATTTTGGGTGCAAAGTGGAGATCACAGAACTTGAAGAATGAAGGGTCGAACCCGTGAACCGGCAAAGTTGGAAAAATGGCTAAGTATAATGTAGTAAGGAGGTCGATCAAACTTATGGCATAGGAAATTGGATGGGGATGAAGGCCCGCCAACCCGCCTACCTGCGAACCCATTGATTTTTGAAATACGACTAAGTATGGTAGCTAGAAAGGGATAGAAGAAGGGAAAAAGGAAAGAGGTAAACATGGGTAGGTATAGAAGAGGGAAAAGAAATGAAAAAAAAAGAAGTTGGGAAAATAGAAAGGGGAAGGAAATTTCAGAAACAGGAAATGATCTCGACAAAAGGGAACGTCCTTTAGGTGGAGTCTCCAGACAAGCTAGGGAAAAGGCATTTGGTTAGCTTGCCAAAGTGTCGTTAGGGTTCGGAAGAGGATTCAAAATCCTCCCCAGTAACAATGCCAAAATTTTATCGCACAAGTTGTAGGTTGGGAAAATCCCGACCCAAACTACAATATGGTGAGAACTAACATATCACCTACCCACTGTCACCTTAGAAAGTTATTCCCGTCACTTTAGTGATGATGAAAATCACCACAAGGGGGGAATCCCTGGTAACCCTAGGGAGAAATGAGACAGAAAGTGAGATGATGAAATGAAATCCCCTATAGGTCAAGTTTCTAGATCGAATAATACTTTAGAATGAGTCTCAGGAGTGGTTTAAGTTTTCCAAGTCCTTGGGTACCTGCTGAGAGTGTTTGTACCTTCCCGAGATAAAAGGAAAATCGTTTGTATAAATTATATGTTAGGTGGACAAGCAAGTTAATATTGTTGTACCTAATTGCTGCAGTCAACAAAATTACATATCAGCAAGTAAATGGTTGTTAGAGATACTAATCAAGTTCTATAAGTATACCAAATGATGCAAGAGATGGGCTAGCTAAACACTAGTATAACTCTAGTATAGATGCATAAGAATTTAGCAATGAAACAAGGTTATAAGAAAAAAGTACTGCAGAGATATAATCACAATTTTATGGCTGTATAAAACGATTTGTTACAACATAAAAATCAACCACCCTAAATTGCAAGTAATCCACCCAAAGAGTGCGCAAATATTAGTAGATTGTAGGGGCAAAATATTGACAACTTTTGACGGTTGAATTGTGAGTTATTTAAGAAAGTGTTTAGGGTTTGTTGCAGCCCTAATAGTTGTATCATTAAATTTATTTCAGAAATGAAATACTTGGCTAAAAGAGGACTCCCTTAGGGAACAACAAATCTTAGCACATGTAGAAAATATTCCAACTTAAACAATTTCGATATCTCATAATTCTACGTATCCCAATACAATGATTTTATTTCTCCAATGCAAGAGATTAGTGCCTTTAAATATTGGGTTATGGAGTCTTAAAAAATGAAATATCTATTTGTCCTACTTCCTTGGGGGTGTAAGCCCTTTTAGTTTCCAAGGCAAGCAATACTAGCTAAGGAAAACCCTAGGAGGGTGTAAACCCTTTTACTGCTCCTAGTATTCCTTTATGCAACAAATTATTCCAAGACAAATACGATGCGATTATTGGGGTTGTATTCCCTTATACTCCCAAAAATATTAGCAAATTAACCTTGTGACCAAGAAAAGAAGGAATAAGATGAAATGTTTTTTACCTAGTCCAAGCATTAACAAGATAAACTCCTTTTAACCAAGAAAATACACCATAAAAGCAAGAAATAGCCTCCAAGAAAGATAATACCTTACTTCATCCAATAGCCAAAGAAAACCATAGACATAGATAAGAGCAGGAGATATAGACAATGTTTCCCAAGTAGGGCACAAATTTCAGCCAAGAATCCTTTCCAAGATGCGAGAGTTATGTTATGAAATGAGATTCACATTATCTCTATTTATACAAAATGTTTAAAACATAGTTTGTCCACTTAATTAGGGTAAGCCACAAAGTAATGGGTCAACAAATGTAACATCCCCGACCACCCAGGTCGGGCCATGTTACTCCAAAAAATGCTCTAATACCATATTGTAACATCCCCAACATCCAACTAGGCTATTCCATGTAAAAATGTTCGAACTGTATGCAAATTAAAACATATACACACAAAAACTCTTGTGGATTTTTGTATATAAAACTTAAAACAAACAAATACATTTTGTAAATTCACATATTCATACAGAAATAAAAGTAAACATATACATGTAACATAGACATGAAATACCCATAAATATAAAGAGAGGTATAAACCACACATAGGAAATACCCATAAAAATAAAAATGTAAATGATAATGCAACATGCAATTTAACACACAATTGACACTTATCTTGGCAAGAATATCACCAATTGCGTGCATACCTTCCAGGAACCTCCCAGCCTTAGACCACACTACTCATCACTCTCAGCAGTGGGTCACCCCCGAGCTGGGACTAAACTCCACCCGGATAAAGGGGTTCCTAACTAGGATGATGTATCTCAGACAAAAGGAAAAACTTTGTCACAGGGCCAACTCAAACTAACAACCTACAGTCCCTCATTCCCCACATGCCCATCCCACCCTAGGAAGTGTGTCCCTTCTCTGTTCAACAGTCCCTCAACTGCCCCACTTCCCTTTTAGGGCTTCACCAATAGGCTAGACAGGAAGTCTCAGAGCCCTGTAGTTGTAGTTTAGCACCTTCGGGAAATCAATTCCCAAAAATTATCTCACCTAGAGAGAAATTTCTCACGGGCCTGACAACCCGCCTCTTCAGTCCAACTCACAAGATAACCAGGTATAGGTACAGGTATGGGTACAATGATAGTAACATAAATGTACAAAGGACATCTCAATGATTGAGTGAATGATGATGGAATGAGTGAATCAATGTGAAAAATTAACTAAGTCCAAACTATATGTATGCATGTTCCGAACTTGACACTTGTCATGTTGGGAGTTACTTTGGCACACTTATCCCCATCCTTAGAACTTAGGATAAAATAATTATCCATACTTTATACTTTAAGGAATATTAATATAATATTCCTTTTTTTGGATTAAGCTCCCTAGCTTAACCCTTTTCCTTAAATTTTAGCCCCCCCTTTCCCTAACTAGTGTAGTTTAGTCACCCATACTCTTTTATCGTGGTCAGTCTACATGCAGTGATGTATTTTATTAATGATAATACATATACAAAAATAAGCTCACTGGCCTTTAGCATTTAGGATCTCCGACCTAATTCAACACATAAGCCTCATAGCTTATAATAATTGGCTCACCAGCCTATAAAACACAACATATACACAAAGGTTCCCTGGCCTCAAAATCACGTGCACTTAATTTTGTTGTGCGCGGTATGCTGGAATGTGCACACTTCATTATTTTAGTTCGTAGTACATGTGCGCACTATGCCATTAAAGGTGTATACACAAATTATATCAAACAACTCACCAGCTTAAGTACATTTTCATTTTCATTTACAATTGGGTTCGGTCTAGGGGTATTACAATGCCCTCCCCTTATTTATGCACTATCCTCGGTGCATTATGTACACATATCAACAAGATTTCCAAAATATTCAAAAATATTTATAAAATATTCAAAACTATTTATAAAATATTCAAAAATATTTCCAAAATATTCTTCTCACATTGTATCCTCATGCTCCCAAGTAGTGTCCTCGGGAACGTACCAGGTCCATTGGACCTTTACAAGCCCTATGGCTCGATTCCAGAGCTGTTTGTTTTTCTAGTCCAAAATGTGTATTGGATGCACTTGGATAGCGCCTCCTTGCTCCACCCGAATCACATTCCAATAAATTACATGATTAGCATCAGTTGTATATTTCTTGAACAATGATACATGGAATACATTATGAACATACATAGATGTAGGTAATGTAATCATATAATCTATTGGACCAATCCTTTCTAGGATTTCAAATGGTCCACAATATCTAGCTACCAACTTTGAAAAATTTCCCAACTTTAGTGAACTTTTGTTGGCCTACAATTTCAAGAATACATGGTCCCCCACTTTAAATTCTCTGTGAGTTCTTCCCTTATCAACATAGTTTTTCTGCCTATCTTGGGTCTCCTTTAATTTATTTTTTCAACATTTTCTCCATTTCCCTGAGTAAATCTGGCCCAACCACTTCTCTATCTGTTGGGTTATCACATCTTACTGGTGTGTTGCACCTTTTGACATAAA
>SNQJ01S0031924.1:20144-72205 GCA_010110895.2 Picea sitchensis | reverse complement strand
AGAATGGTGGCAACTTATCTCTTAGAAGAGATGTGACGGCTACTCGCATTCGCGAGAAGGTGATTACAATGAGACTCTGAAGGCCCTTTTACAATAAACGGGAATACCAAAAGTCCTAAACATCCAAAAACCTAACCCTAGGAGATGAAGCGCCAAAAGTCATGTGGGCCCCGTTTGGGTAAGTGAGTACGTCAACTTCCTGGGGTCGTAACTTTTGCATACGATCTTCGTTTTAGGCGTGTGATAGCTCATTGGAAAGGTATCGTCGAGGAGATTCATTTTGGGGGCTCAATATGCCTTCCAATATCATTGAGAACCTCGATCTCGAAAAACCTTCATTTGGGCCCTCAAAATGGTCTCGGAAGTTAAAACCTGCTAAAAATAGTAAATTGCCAAAATTGCCAGAAAGCCGTTTTGAGCCATTTGGAAAAGGTGAGTGGCCACCGATATCCACCTGGATCAGATTGAGTGGTTGAGTGTAAAGGAATCTTAAGTGCATTTGTGAATAAAATAGGAAGCATGTCTAACAAGTTTACTTATGCTTGTTAAGCATAACCTCACACCTTTAACGTACCAAACCTATGCAGAGCCACGTGACTAATAAAAGGAGTCATAGGGGTGGTTGGAACAATTAGTGAATGTTGGCAATTGACCCTTGAATATGACAAGGGCCAATTAACTGAATTCAGAAATGAGAACCAAGGATTGCAGGTGGCGTCTTCAAGAAGGTACGATATTCTCGAGGGGATGGGAAATAATAATGGAACACGCGCAAGGGAAAACACAACACAAGAGACACAAAGATTCAAACAATGGAACGATTGAGGGAACAAGCAGAACCAACGAGTGCAGAGAATGAGTGGGATGAGAAATATAGCACACAAAGATGTTCAAAAACATTGATTGAAGAGAGAAAGGATAAGAGATTTCCTTGAAGAAAATAGGAAGATTTCCTAAGTTGTTGATGATCACCCTGAATAGAGGAGACCTGGATCCCAAACTGGAGCAATAGTGAGCTAGAGCTTGGTTCTTACTAGACATAAACCAACATTGGTAAGGGGATATCGTTGAGGGATTGTTTAGAAGAGAAGGGTCTCCCTTTTGTAGAGGAAATCCAATAGTTAAACCACCTAATAAACTTGTATAGACCCTCAGCTCAATGGGAGGTGGGAAACTTCTACTGTGGCAGAGGGGGAAGGAGAATAACCTTCCTAGATCATCATGAGCTTGGAACTTGGCTGAGTCAATTTTCCCTAGTGGTATCATGGCTTGGCACGGGGGTGGTGTACTGCTTAAGGTTAGGAGGAAAGGTGTCGTCCCTCAATCAGTCGACATTGGAAAATTTCCTTATCGGATAAGTGTTTAAATTAGCTTGGTATAATTTGAATATGAATGATATGTTCATGTAAATGTATGATACTATGGAAAATGTAAATACTTACAAATGTTTTTACAGAATCTCTGAGAAATTGATTATGTTACTATGGCATTTAAATTATGTGTCAATTGTGAAACTGAATGAGTATAGATCGTTGTATCCCCAAAGACCCTAAGATGTTAGAGGAAAGTTTGATGTACATGGACAAAAACATTACTTAACCAGTGATGGGATGACCTATAACTTGAGAAATCCCTTGTGAGGAAGGGAGGACCTTGAACCCTAAGAGAAGCCCCAATCTGTTGAAGAGAGCTTATAAGATATATAAGGCCTTACATATTCATGAGGCTGAGAGACCAGCTATGGAAAAAGAATACTAGTAGACCTTAGAATACTCGAATAGATCCTGATAGAACTTAGAAAAAAATGACTAAGTCCCAACCCATGTGATAACTAATTGAAGGACAGTGATATGAGTCCGAAGAAATTATCACTGTCGATTGGGTGGGATGAGTAAATATCGACCATTCGTCAATGTTGGTTGATCGTCGAGAAATGCCCGAGAGCTAGAACTTGTAAAAGTTTGGTGAGGACAATAATGGTCTGAGACTAAACGACAGTCGTCGATTCGATCAAAGAGGACACAGAGAGACCTATGTCGTTGATGTTACTCGTGTAGTTGTCGGTGATTTAAAGTGGGAATGGAAAGTTTCACAAGGGAAGTGTCGACAATGTAGTGGCATAAGAATTGACGAGAACCATCGATTTGTGCTTAAAATAATCATATTCTCGGTCGTTGAACTTTGGAAGATCACAATTACATTAAGGGTGAGGATGAGGATGTTCTGACGTTGTGGCCTGCCTACTTGGTAGTTCATGTGTAAAAGTGGTAACAAGTGTTTCTAGAATATTGGTTAATGGGACTAATGTGGGTCCCATTAAGCATGATTACAATCGTTGGAAAGGTCTTGTCGAGCAGAAGATGATGGTACTCTCAAAGGGAGACTTTGAGATAGTTGAAGAAAAGCGAAATCTTACTGCCCCACTCCTTAAAATGTTAGTTAGGTGGTTGGGTGTGTTATAGAGTGGTAGCATAGTTGAAGGTTCAAACTCTAGGCTTGAATGGGTCACCAAGACTGCTTAGAATTGTTTAAGAAGGATTTTCTTTGTTACCCAAAATGTTTGTTTTGAGTGCTGACGTAAAAATGCTAATGATAGTTGTTGTTTCAACACATAGTCCATGTTGGAAGGTTGCAGTGGTGAATGGTGTAGTGCAATATGGATGACACCTCTCATTTCATAGATGAAGAATATTATGGTCGGAGGGATAGAGAAACCCCTCCAGATTTGATGGACATCGTCAGAGTTTGAATGAAGACAATGAAAGGCTTATAAGAGCTTAGGCCAAACATGCAGAATTGAATGGATTTTTACTGTAGAGTCTATTTGAAATTCATAAACATTTGTAGCAAGTCCTTATTAATGCAATACTACAACAATTAGAGAGGTTGAAAACCCCTTAGGGTGCCCAGAAGCATGGAATGACTCACATTTATGTGGGAAGAAGTTCTTCCAGAAAGAAGCATCGAGATGCCAAGAATGGAAAACCAAGTGGAAGTGTTTCCATGTGTAGAGTTTCTGAAATACCTACATAAAATATCTGGCTAACAATGAAGCATACACATCATGCAATGGTGTGAAGAGAAGAGACAAAAATGGAGGAAAGAATGAAAGAATTTCTATTAACTGTATTCCACACTCAAATAGTGAATAATTTACAATAGATATATTCTACATGAGTAACTGAAGAATATTATGGTCTGAGGGATAGAGAAACCCTCCAGATTTGATGGACATCACGAAGTCTGAATGAAGACAATGAAAGGCCTGGTAAGAGCTTAGGGCCAAACATGCAGAATTGAATGGATTTTTACTGTAGAGTCTATTTGAAATTCATAAACATTTGTAGCAAGTCCTTATTAATGCAATACTACAACAATTAGAGAGGTTGAAAACCCCTTAGGGTGCCCAGAAGCATGGAATGACTCACATTTATGTGGGAAGAAGTTCTTCCAGAAAGAAGCATCAAGATTCCAAGAAAGGAAACCAAGTGGAAGTGTTTCCATGTGTAGATTTTCTGAAATACCTACATAAAATATCTGGCTAACAATGAAGCATACACATCATGCAATGAAGGAGAAGAGACAAAAATGGAGGAAAGAATGAAAAGAATTTCTATTAACCGTATTCCACACCTAAAGAGTGAATAATTACAATAGATATATTCTACATGAGTAACTAATGCATCATAGTAGTGATCTATAGAGATATAGACACTCACTAACAAACCAATGTAATCTTCCACCTAGTCCTAGATAACTCATCCACGTAATCATCAATTAACTGAAATACACGTAGAAGTGAAAACACATGTAACCGGCCGGTAATAAAACTATTTCCATGCATAAGTGAATTCCACTAGTCTAACCGAGTGTAACTCCATCTCACTGAAGAGGAACACCCTATTTGTAGGGGAATATCTCTAGAGAGAATATTCACATCCAAGGAAGCGTTCTCAACATTGGAATATCAAACTTAGAAAATAATTCTAGGTGAGTATGTAATATCTCCAACACCCCTGAACACCAACAGGGTTACATTTGAATGGTTCTTGAAAACCAAGGCCATGTTAGGTGTTAGGACCCTATAATGTAACCTTTTGCTCATACTCTTTGCTATCATTACATCCTTTTTCCACTCATATTTAAGCCCACATTATCACCTTAATCTATTTTTCCAAAGGTATATAATGCTTCTTCTCTTTGCTATGGCTAAGTTTAATTTGTTTTACATGTAATTTTACATTACTCTTTGGCAATTCTAGCCATTAATCAGAATATATAGTTGTTGAAATAGTTTGAACTGTAGATTAGCATTGAGTCATGTTGTTGAAACAGTTAAACAATATGCAAATCCCATTGTCAAACAAGCCTCAGGATTTGGCGCATGTCAACAACATTTCACATACAACAAGAATAAGAAAGGAGTCACACCAGTCGACCACCTTAATCCAACACCATTACAACCACCATTGTTGCTTGAAGACCACGCTTTGCTGAAATAAGTCAGTCAGCACGCAAAACCCCGCTGCTGGAAACAACCGACGGCGCATGGTAAACAATATTTCACATGTACAAATGTTAACAAGAAAAGGATAAATAAAGAGCTTTTACAATCGCCAACAACAACCGTATTTCAAGCCAAAGACTATTGGCTACAAATCCACCAGAATAACATTTTCTACGGAAGATCGCATTGTCCCATTCCGGAAAGTATAGAAGATTAGATCATACTAAGAATATGATTTGTATGTACACATGTAATCTTATGGTTAATTGTATTAAGAGGATTATCCCCTTTAAATAAAGGGAAAAAAACGCCATGATTTAAAGACTTAGCTGAGAGGAATTATAGAGAAGGAGTGTGTTCACTTTGGATATTGTAACAACATCACACATTTGGATTGCATGAATAAAAGATCATTCTGAGCATTTCTCTTAGTTCCTTTCATTTCTGGAGAATCTTGTGAGAAGGAGAGGCCCCACCTTCGCCAAGATTCACCCATTAGTTTTTTAGAAATGCAGCAAGTATTGTTTTTATCTATACCTTGTTAAAACTGCTTGTCGAACTCAAGCTTTCCATCGGGATTGTTACATCGTTTAAGGCTGTAATTCATTCTGTAATTGTTAATCATTTTGATTGGTAATTGATCATGCGATCGAGTTTATGAAAGTGTGGATAGTTAGAGATGTGTGATGAAGACTCCACTTTGGGGAATAAACCCGTCAAGTATAGAATAGTTAGTCTTCGATAATTGTTAATCATTTTGATTGGTAATTCTATTTGCAAAATGAGTTTATGAAAGTTAGGAGGTCAGAGATAGTGTTGAAGATTCCTACTTTGGGAATAGGTTCATGTTCTCCAAGTTACGTAATAGTTAGTCTTATTTGTGTATGTCAAAAGGTTCCTTTTTCCTAGTTGTTGTTTCTTAATGTAATCCAAGATTCTCTAATACTCATTTTCCTTTGAATCTTAAATTCTCCAATAGATAGATTGCTTTTACCGTAATTCAGAGTAGAACTCGGCCCTGCTCAAAGAAAGGTGTGATTAGTGTAAATTTTATTACAACTTTGGAATTCTTTCGAGATTGAGCATATACAGTGTGTGATTGCCTTTGAAATAAACAAACTTCATTGGGTTGACAATTTATGTAACACTTGATTGTTTTAATTAATAAGCAATTATAGTGACCAACATTAGGCACCCATTGTACAATGCATCTAAAAATAAAACACTAAAAAAGAGAGGAAAGAGGGAAAACCTCATGGGAACCCTCCCCCTCAAAGTACAATAAATAAGAAAAAAAATGAGAAAGAACAAAAAACAGTTGTTAAGCAATTGTGTCCTTCACTCCACGAAGACCTCACAACTGTGCAAGTTTGTGCTCGTTGAAGATTTTGTTGAAAATGCAAATGTATGTATGGATCTAATGAAGTAGATGCACAAATGAGATGTCCACACATATCCACTTTCATTTTTTGTAATGCAGAAGATCCAAATGAAGTTTAGTTAAAACTTTGAAAATTGAGCAATCGTTTCCGGAAAAATGTTTAAGTTTTGTTGATTTTAAAATTCTCATAACTTCACTTCCCAAACTCCGTTTCAGACGATTTGTTTTTTTGAAATTGGATATTTTTCTGAGAGGAATCAAAATATGCAATTTGTTTATGCAAATTCTACTTAGAAAATGTCATAATTGAATATGATGTGTGCAACCCCCTTTTTGGTTCCTAAGATGCATGCATGACACATGCGTGTGGCTCCTGAGATGCACACATAGTGCATGCAAAATTATTTGCATGTGACTCCTGAGTTGCATGCATGATATCTTCCACTTGAAATACAAAAAGAAAATATGAAATGGAGTAGACATCATTTGCAATTAATGGAACAAGAAATTGTGCAGATACTTGTGTAGAAGACTCTTCAGAATAAGAGGTTTGATCTTCTGGCTCTATATTTTTAGTCTACTTTCATTGCCATGGTTATTTGGTATAAGCCTCTACTTCTAAGAAGAAGTAGAATCTTTGGCTTCCAATTCAAGTAATCGTGCAATATAAGAAGAATTTCCGGTGAAAAAAACATTCTATCCTTTCTAACTGAATCGTTTTGTCTTCGTTGCCTACAAAAGAGTGTTGGTGACAATCCTTGCTAGCCGTCTATGGGATATAATACCAAATAGAATTTTTGAAATACTTGCATTGAAGATTTAGCTAACAATGAAGCATACACAACATGAAATGGTGTGAAGAGAGGAGACAAAAATGGAGGAAAGAATGAAAGAAGTTTTATTAACTATATTCAACACTCAAAGAGTAAATAATTTACAATAGATATATGCTACATGAGTAACTAATGCATCATAATAGTGATATCTATCTATCTATCTATCTATCTATCTATCTCTCTCTCTCTCTCTCTCTCTCTATATATATATATATATACACACACTTACTGACATAAACCAAAGTAATATGCCACGTAGTCCTAGCTAATTGATCCATGCAATCATCGATTAATTGAGTCACATGAGTGGAAGTGAGAGAAACACATGCAATTGTTGGTGATAAAACCAAGGTTTCCATGCATGAGCGACTTCCACTAGTCCAATTGAGTCTAGCTGACTATGAACAGAAGAGAAACACCCTATTTTGTAGGGGAACATTCTCTAGAGAGAATATTCTCATCTAAGGAAGCATTCTCAACATTAGACTATCAAACTTAGAAAAATAATTCTAGGTGAGTGTGTAATATCTCCAACAACACAGATTCATCTAGCCGATAGACTACTTCAACATAACAGTCTAGTGGTGGCACAAAATCCAACATTCCTAAGAAGATAAAGAGGAAGAGTTCTCAGAGCTTTCTAACTAAAGAATTTAATAATGCTAAGCATCCTACCTTTGATGGAGAGATAAAGCAAGGAGAAGAGGCCAAGGCATGGATATTTGGTTTGAATAAGTACTTTTGAGTACATAATTACTCTGAGAATACCAAGGCAAGGATTGCAGTATTCAATCTGAATGGAGGAGCTTCCATATGGTGGGAAGATCTCAAGGAAAGCAAGCTAACTTAGAAACAATTTGAGAAATACTTTCGTTAATCTTACCTATCTGAGAAGTATTATGATGACAAAATAAAGGAATTCCATGAGCTTAAGTTGGGACAAATTACCATGGATGCATACAATAAAAAAGTTATGGAGTTGTTGAGGTATGTTACCTACCTCAAGGATGATAAGGCAAGAATCCAATGTTTTCTTAGTGGATTACCATAGTCCTACCAAGATCGAATTGAGTTTGAAAAACCCAAGACACTGGAGGACACTATTCATAAGGTCAAATGTTGTTATGCTCTGTCTAAAAACAAGAATAAGTCTTTAAAGGATTGGAGGAGGAAGGAAAAGAGTGAATTTCAGAAGAGGAGATTCAAGTCATTTCCCCATAAGAATTCAGGAAAAGGTGCATAGTTGGGTCAACCAAGTAGGAGCGTGCATCAACAAAATTTCCCATCTCAAAGTCGAAATAAACCAACAAAGTAGGCAAGAGAAGGAACAAAGCATCCCAAGAAAGGACCTTTGCAATGCTAGGGATGTGGATATCCACACCTATTGAGGGATTGTACCCACAGGAATCACGACAATAGAAATGTATATAATGTGTTGGAGGCAACTACAGTCAATGACGTGGCCATAAATGTTCCTAGGATTTACGCATCTATATAGAATCAACAAGAAGTCCACCAAGCCTCTGTGGTGGAATTATGAGGTATTATTATTAAAAGACCAATCTCTATTTTGATTGACCCAAGATCTAATCTTAGTTATGTCTCATCTCGAGTGGGTAATGGATGCTCATTATAGAGAAAGAAGAATTCTAAAGCATGGTTAGTTCAGTTAGCCACTGGAACAAAGAGGAAAGTGGTTGAAGTAGTTGAAGCTTGTCTAATGGAGTTGGATGACTGTAGACCCAAGTAGTTTTTAATATCCTACCCATAGGCTTGTATGATGTACTGTTGGGCATGGATCGATTGGTTTCATAAAAGGAAAAAATAAGTTGTTATAAGAAAAACTTGGAATGTAAGGATGGGAAAGGTAATGTAAGGATTTTGCAAAGTATCCAAAATCCAATTTCCATAAGGAAAATATCGGCAATGAGGATTAATAAGTTTAGCAGAAATGGGTGTCCCTTGTATGCTATATAAGTGTTGAACTTAGAAAAAAGCAAGGAGATGAAAATTGAATACCACCAGGTGTTGTGGGAGTTTAGAGATGTATTTCCAAAATAAGTGTTTGGATTACCTCCGATAAGAGATATTGATTTTTCAATAGATCTGGTACCTAGGACAATAACAACATTGAGAGTTCCCTACATGATGAACACACCAGGACTGCTAGATATGAAGGTGAAACTAAAGGAAATGTTGGATAAAGGTTATGTTAGGCCAAGTGTATCCCCATAGGGAGCACCAACCCTGGTTTTAAGGAAGAAGGATGGTACCTTGAGACTATGTATTGATTACAGGAAGTTGAACAAGATGACCATTAAGAACAAATACCTTTTTTATGGGACAAACGACCTTTTTTGTCAGCTAAGCGGAGCTGTAGTATTCTCAAAGATAGATTTGAGGGAGGGATATCACCAAGTCATAATCAAGGATGAGGACATCCACAAGACATCCTTTAGGACAAGATATGGGAACTATGAGTTTGTTTCGGTGCCCTTTGCACTTACGAATTTACTAGCTACATTCATTTGCTTGTTGAATAGTGTGCTAAGTAAGTATTTAGACAAGTTCTTGTTAGTATTCGTGGATGAAATTTTGGTGTATTCAAAAAACTGAGAGGAACATGAATAACAACTAAGAATGGTCTTACATGTTTTAAGGGAACACCAGTTGTATGTCAAGTTCAGCAGGTGAGATTTCTATAAGAAGGAAATCCAGTATCTAGGCCATGTAATCTCAACTAAAGAAGTGGCAGTAGACCCCGAAAAGATCAAGGTGATCATGGATTTTCCTACTCCTATATATGTGATAGAAGTGATATCCTTCATGGGATTGGATGGATATTACATGAGGTTCATAAAGGGATTTTCCAAGATTGGTAATCCTATTACTTCGTTGCAAAGAAAGGGAAATAAATTCAATTGGTCACTAGAATGTGAAGCCAGCTTCCGGCAGCTGAAGCATTTATTAACTGATGCACATGCTCTAAGGATTGTGGATCCAGATAAGGATTTCTTGGTTTGTACAAATGCTTACAAGGAAGGACTCGGTGGAGTTTTGATGCAATAAGGGAAAGTGATTTATTATGAGTCACGTAAATTAAATGAACATGAGCGTAAGTATGTTACCCACGATCTAGAGCTTGCAATGATTGTACATGCATTGAAAATGTGGAGGCACTACCTGCTCAAGAGGAGATTTATCCTCATGATCAATCATTGCAGTTTGATGTATTTATTTGATCAATAGAGATTGAATGCTAGATAGTCCCGGTGGATGGTGTTGATCAATGCGTTTGATTTCGAAATCAAACACATAAAAGAAAAAGAGAACAAAGTAGCAGACACACTCAGTCGAAGTGTTCAGTGATCCAAATTATTTTGAGAACGAGAAATACCAAAATATTTAGAAGAGAACACAGAAATATAGTGAAACCCAACTTCTATTACTGAATAAGATAGAAAAACATTGTAGAACACAAACTGGAAAAATGGGGTAGCTTATCTCTACAAAAAAATAGATGTTGGCTACAATTCATTCACAAGAAGCTTTACATCACACTCCATTGCATGCTTTAAGGTCCTCCTTCACCTCAATTATATATGAGAGAGTGAGAGGAGAACAATTCCCATGATGCATGTGGGATAAATTGGACTAGGTTTATAAAATGACATAGTCATGTAAAATATTGGGACTTCCTGGGTAGTCACCCATCCCAATACTACTCTATCCTGAGTGCCCTTAACTGTAAAATTCGAATGGGATCTGGTGCATTAACGCTATGATGTAGGCATGTACATAAAAACACTAGGAAATCATTACATGATGTCTGTAATTAACAAATGAAGATGACATTACATTCCATTCCACATCAAAAGGGTGAATATCATGGTTTATCAAAACCACGGGCTCAAGATGTTGATTCACTGAAAAAKATGGATGGCCACCGAGATCCATCTGGATCATTCCTCACCCTTTAGGAAGGAATGGTCCCCATTACGTCAAGTTACCTTGGGAGACGGGGAKACTTCTACTAAATCTGAATCTTGGTGAGTTGTTTTCCTYGCTGAAGAAGTTGTCATGCTTAGATTGTTGAAGGTTTTCATGAACCTATTGTTGGAAGGGTTGGATATGTTCAACCAATATAGTTGCATGATCTACCTAAGTGTGGGAGGACTTTGTTGGTGAAGATWCAACATGAAGAGTATGAAGGGTTTTGTTATAAACTTGCTTGWCTGGGCAGTGTGGAGGCACCCCCGTAGGTGCATCAAGAACATCTTGGTACTCTTTTAAAATCTTTTCGATATTCTTCTGCTGGATAGAAAGGTCTTGGGCTGAGGCTGCAGTGGTTGAAATGTCCTTATGTTCACCTTCTAATTGGATTGTGAAGAGGCTAAACTTTTTATTATGAGAGATTACTTTGTGGCAATGTTTTGGTGGGACAATAGTAGGAACTACCTCTGGTATCTAGTATAGTTGACCCCCTAGAGTAACAATGACACTACRGGGTTGAGACTCATAAACGACATGACACCTCCACATATATGGCTGGCCTAATAGAAGATTACAGACTTCCAGTGGGGCAACATCATAGAATACCTCAACCTTGAAGGGTTTGATGTTGTATGGCAAGCGACACTGCTAGGACACAAAGATATTGACCCTGGCGAAGCCACCTGATGTTGTATGCTTGCAAGTGTGGTGTTTTTGGAAAATCCAACTTGTTGACAACCTCTGTTGATATTATTTTTTTTGGCTTCTACTATCAACAATAAAATATAGTGGGGTCCCCTTCACCCACATTTGTGAATGGAAGAGTCGCTCCCCCTCCTCAAGATCCTCTTCTAGTTGGATTGTTGCAGTTGCGATAGTAGAAGTGGGTTTTGCATTAATGATTTGTCTCCTTTTATTATTTTATGAATCAGGGTCCAAGTCGAGGTTTGGCTCTTTGTCTTTGATCTTGACTACCAATGACTGTATTGAGCAACATTCATCAGTGTTGTGTCAAGGGGTGCTGTGGAACTCACACCACTTTACGATGTCTTTCTTATACTTCCAATGACCCTTATTTTCCTGCATATGGGACTGGCTCTCTTGAGGTTGTCATTCCTTTCTTGGTCCATGCTTCTCTCACTTACTCTGTTGTTTGAATTTCTGCTCAATTTTGACTGCATATTGATAGGAAATGCTTAGTGAGGATATGTCCAAGAAATCCATCTCTATTTGGATGTACCAATGTAGACCACTGCAGTACTTTAAAAATAGGTGTCTCTTGGAGTCTTTGATACCCAACTTTGAGCACAAGGTATGAAATATGTTGGTGTACTCTAGCACCATCTAGTCTCTTTTCCAACGTAGAGTTGTCCATCTCGTGTATTGGTCATCATAGTTTTTGACAGGGTAGAACTCCTCCTTTAGGGCATCTACAAAGTCCAACCAAGTAGGTTCGCTCCCAAATAGTGTAGATTCATCTATGGTGTACCTATCCCAGTAACCTTCCCACCAAGATCTGACATGGGGAAGGGCTTTAAGGAGCGCGAAGGTGATCTTTTCACTATCGAAATTTTTTTGGACAGATTAATAACCTTCTAGTAGATTCAACCATTTTTCTAGAGCATCTGCATCTATCTGGCCTTCAAATAAGGGGATATCAAAATTGACTTGTACCTTGAAGGGTGTCGCACTTGTGAAATGGTTTCTTATTGAATATGCCTCTACTGCCGCCATCGGTAGTATTCAAAGGATCTGAAATGAGTTGTCCATCAACTCGTTCCTTTTTCGCACAAGGGTTTACTCAAGAAACATATTGAAAGGATATCCTTCTCTATCATGTCTCTTTTCTTCCACCAAGGGAGGTTTCTTGGGCTAGTGAGAATGGTTGTCCTTAAACGAAACTAGGTCAAGACCCAAATATCTATACCCTGACCTCGTCAGGGACCTGCTCTAAGAAATGACAAGGATCGAACTACTCTAATATCATTGATCTAGATTATTTTGAGAATGACATGAAGGAGGAAATATAACCGAGATATAACAATGAAATACACAAAAATATAGAAGAGAACACAAAAATACAGTGAAACCCAACTTCTATTACTGAATAATATAGAAAAACAATGTAGAACACAAACTGGAAAAATGGGGTAGCTTATCTCTAAAAAGAAAGAGATTTTGGCTACACTTCATTCACAAGAAGCTTTGCATCACACTCCATTGCATGCTTAAACAGGATCCTTCACCTCAATTATATATGAGAGAGTGAGAGGAGAAAAAATCCCATGATGCATGTGGGATAAATTGGACTAAGTTTATAAAATGTCGTAGGCATGTAAAATACTAGGACTTCTCAGGTGAGCACCTATCCCAGTACTAATCTAGCCTGAGTGCACTTAACTGTGGATTTCTAATGGGATCCAGTGCATTAACACTATTTTGTAGGCATGTACATAAAACCACTAGGAAATCAGTACATGATGTCTGTAATTAACAAATGACGATGAAATTACATTACATTCCCCATCAAAAAGATGAGTATCGTGGTTTATCAAAACCATATGCTCAATATGGTGATTCAGTGAAAAAGTTGGATGGCCATTGAGATCTATCTGGATCATTCAGATAATGTACTTAGCAACAACAAGTGTAGGAGAGTTTGACATCCAACAGAGGATTAAAACCCTCTTGCAAGAAGATGAGTTCTTCAACTAAGTGAAAGAAAGGTTATGTCAAGAACCTAGAGAAATGAGGTATGAAGGATATCAACTTGGGGATGATAACCTATTGTTGTATAACAATTGGTTGTACATACCTAATTCAATGGATTTGAAGTTCTTGATTTTGGATGAATTCCATGGGAGACCATATGTAGGTCACCCTGGTTACTAGAAAATGGTGACAATAGTTAGACAATTGTACGATTGGTCGAGAATGAAAAAATACATTGCCCAATATATTGCGAAGTGCTTAGAGTGCCAACAATTCAAAGTTGAGCATCGATATCTTGTTGGATTATTGCAACCCTTATAGATTCCAGAGTGGAAATGGGAGGTGATTTCCATGTATGGCCTCTACCAATACATTCTTACCTAAGACAACTAAACAACATGATGCAATCGTGTTTGTAGTGGATAAGTTGAGCAAGGTGACTCATTTTATTCCTATAAAATCTACTTTTAAGGCCATACACATTGTCAATGTTTTTATGAAAGAATTCTACCAATGGTATATATTATTCCCATTGCTTGGGTTGGTGCATAACATGCATTCTTAGCATGTCTTCTTTCAATGTTTTTATGAAAGAAAGTAGACAGAGTCTTAGAAGACATGCTAAGAATGCATGTTATGCACCAACCCAAGCAATGGGAATAATATATACCATTGGTAGAATTCACGTATAACAATGGTTACTAAGAATCATTAAAGATGAGCTCATTTGAGGTTTTGTATGGAAGAAAGTGTATAGTTTTGATTAGTTGGAACAGTCTAGAGGATAAAATTTCCCTTGGACTATAATTGTTGAAGGAGATGGAGTAGGTTATGGTCAAGATAAGACAAAACCTAAAGGTTACCTAGGATAGACAAAAGAACTATATTGATAACAAAAGAACCCACAAAGAATTTAAAGTGGGATACCATGTATACCTCTGAGTGAATCCCAAAAGAAGTTCCCTAAGAATGGGGATGTGTTCTAAGTTGGCTCCACGATATTGTGGACCATTTGAAATCATAGAAAGGATTGGACCAGTAGCATACAAACTTGCCTTACCAACTACTGTTAGATCTCATAATGTATTCCATGTGTCTTAGTTAAAGAAATATGTGCACGATTCTAATCATGTTATTTATTGGACTATAATATAGGTCGAACCATAAGGAGAATTCTAGATTGAACCTCAATTCTTCCTGGACAGGAAAGAAACAATGCTCCAGAACCAAGCCATTGTACAGGTCAAGGTGTAATGGAAGCACTTTGGAGTATATGAAGCTACATGGGAGCTGGAAGATTCCATTAGATAGACATACCCATTTTTGTTTACTATATAATTTTATATACATGGTGTTTTAAATAGTGAGGACAATGTTTTTTTAAGGGGCAGGGGAATGTGACACCCCATTTTCCCTGAGACTGTAATTAGGTTAATATTACATGGTTCTTGTTATCAATTGTGTGACTATGTTTAATTTTATAAAAACATCAAACCACTGACTGAGGAGGAACATCCTTGACAATACTGGACATGATACACTGAAGGAAGTTGGAAAAGCATGGATGGATTGAATGGTTGAGTGTAAAGGAAGGTGAAGTGCATTTGTGAATAAAATAGGAAGCTTGTCTAACAAGCTTACTTATGCTTGTTAAGCATAACCTCACACCTTCAGTGTATCAGAACTATGAAAAGCCACGTGACCATTAAAAGGAGTCATAGGGGTGGTTGGAACAATTAGTGAATGTTGGCAGTTGACCCTTGAAGACGACAAGGGAAAATTAAATGACCTAACAACAAAACCCTACAAATATTATTCTTCAGAAATGAGAACCATGGATTGAAGGTGGAATATGTAAGAAGATACAATGTTCCCTAGAGATGAGAAATAAGAAAATAACACACACAAGGTAAAACAAAACATAATATGACACAAGAGGCACAAATATTCATATAGTAGAATGCTCAGGAGAACAATCAAAACCAACAAGTGTAAATAACGAGTGGGTTGATAAATACAACAAGCGAAGATGTTCAAAAACACTAATTAAATAGAGAAAGGAGAAGAAGAGATTTCCTTGAAGAAAATAGGAATTTTTCCTAAGTTGTTAATGATCACCCTGAAATAGAGGAGACATGTATCCCGAAATGGAGCAATTGTGGGCTAAAAATTGGTGCTTAATCGATACAAACCGACATTGGTAAGGGGAGATCATTGAGGGATTGTTTAGAAGAGAGGGGACTCCCTTGTTCAAAGGAAATCTAGTTGATAAACCACCTGATAAACCTATAGAGGCCATGATCTCAGTGGGAGGTGGGTAACTTCTATTGTGGCAGAGGGAGAAGGAGAATAACCTTCCTAGATCACCACAATATTGGAGCATGGATGAGTCACCACAAGTTGTTGATGATCACCCTAAAATAGAGAAGACATGGATCCAAAACTGGAGAAATTATGGGCTACAACTTGGTTCTTACTCGATACAAACTGACACTGGTAAGGGGATATTGTTGAAGGAATATTTACAAGAGAAGGGACTCCCTTGTGTAAAGGAAATATAGTTGATAAACCACCCGATAAACCTATAGAGACCATAAGCTCAGTGGGAGGTGGGAAAATTCTATTGTGGCATAGGGAGAAGGAGAGTAACCTTCCTGGATCACCACAAGATTGGAACTTGGTTGAGTCAATTTTCCATGGTGGTATCATGGCTTGGAATGGGGGTGGCATATTGTAGGAAGGTACTCCACAGTAAGGCCTAAGGTTGGGAGGAAAGGCATCCTCCCTTAGTCAGTCGGTTTTGGAAAATTTCCTTATTAGAAAAGTGTTCAACTTAGCTTTTTATAATTTGAATATGAATGATATGTCCATGTAAATGTTTGATACTATGGAAAATGTAAATACTTACAAATGATTTTAAAAAATATCTGAGAATTTGGTTATGTTACTATGGAATTTAAATTATGCATCAATTGTGAAAATGAATGAGTATAGATCGTTGTATCCCTGAAGACCCTGATCTATTAGAGGAAATTTTACAGGACATGGACAAAAACATCACTTAACCAACGATTGGATGACCTATAACTCGGGAAATCCTTTGAAAGGAAGGGAAGACCTTGAACCTCGATAGAAGCTCCAATTTGTTGAAGAGACATTTTAATATCTATAAGGCCTTACACGTTCATGAGGTTGAGAGACCAACTATGGAAAAATAATACTAGTAGATCATAGAATACCCAGATAGAGAGCAGTAGAACTTAGAAAAAAAAATGAATAAGTCCCAACCTGTTGGATAAATAATTAGAGAACAATGAGATGAGTCAGAATAAATTACGACCGTCAATTGGGTGGGATGAGTGAATATCAACCCTTTATTGATGAGGGTTCATAATCAGGAAATGACCGAGAGATAGAACTTGTAAAAGTTCAACAACGACGATGAAGTTCAGAGACTAAACGACAGTCATTGATTCGATCAAAGAGGTAACAGAGAGACCTACATCATGGATGCTATGCGTGTCGTCCTCGACAATTTAAAGTGGGAAGGGAAAGTTTTTCCAAGGAAGTGTTGATGATGTAGTGGCATAAGAATTGTGAGAATCATCGATATATGCTTAAAATAAGTATAGTCTTCATTGTTGATCTTTGGAAGATCACACTTAGATTAAGAGTGAGGATGATGATGTTCTAACGTTTCGTCTTGCCTACTTGGAAGTACATTTGTAAAATTGGTAACATGTGTTGCTATAAGATTGGTTAATGGGACTAATGTGGGTCCCATTTAGTGAGGAGGTTCTTTGAACCTTCATTTTAGTTGTAGTCGTTAGATCTATGGCAAAGTGGTTCTAGACCATTTATTCCTAAGGCATCATCACTGGAATAAAGGGGATGGTGAGTTAAATTTCATCTATAGAGTGCCGATGAAAAAATAGGTTGAGACTGTTGAAAAACATCTATCTCATCGGGGATGTGATGAAGAGATATGGACCGTTGATCCCTATGCATTGTCACCTAGGTTTATGAGTTAGAACTATAGAGTGTTAGTTAGGAGTACCAACTTCAGGGAAAAGGATAGGAAATATAGACCATCGATGAGTGCAAGGTGAAGGTTTGATCTCGATCATTCAACCGTCGTAGTTTCCCTTGATTCATTTAATGAATGTAAAGGAAGAGGCTAGTGTTAACTTGTAGGTAAGTGAACTGTAGGATGAGGGGTCTAAGGACTATTGGATCTAGTAAAAGGTTCAATCAACGTCTTGTCGTCAGGACAGTCTAAATGGGTAGTTGGGACTTCACCAAAGTGAAGTTCGATGACGACGATAGGATTATGTGGCCAGAAGCTTCATTGCGATGAGAGGAGACGGGTGGTACGTCAGTGCCACAATGCTTCTGTGGTAAAGGGAATGGGTGACAAAGTGCCACATCGTAGGGAGGTTTATTTTGACTATGAGATCTCGGGGAGATTTAGAATACCACAACTTTTGATCCCGAACTAGGAATTAAGCATGATTACATTTGCTGGAAAACTCTTTTTGAGCAAAAGATGATGGTACTCTTGAAAGGAGACTTTGAGATAGTTGAAAAAGGAAAAATCTTAATGCCCCACTTCTTAAAATATTACTTAGGGGGTTGTGGGTGTTACACTATAAAAGTGAAGTGATTGTGAATAGAACAATGCGTGCCTCCAATCTCATTAACACTTGGTCCTTTGGCCCACCTTTAGGTCTAAACATGCACGTTGGTGTGCATCACTAAAGGAGGATAATTCACATGAGAACCAATTTAAGTTGAGGTTTTAGTTCAACTTATAAGTAGAATCCATGGACAAGAATTTAGAAAAAGAAATTGAGACAAAGGTTGTGCTCAAGAACTAGTGCCAAAGAGTGACTACATTGATTCCACTAACTTGTCTTTTGCTTTGTTGGCCTCAAGTTGTCCATTTTCCCTAAAAAGTGACCATTCACAAGGAGAAAGGGTGCTCAACTTTACCAAATATTGAGATTAAGTCTAATCAAAGGTTAAAAGGACCCTCTCATGGAGAATATTGGAGCTCACTTGTTGCAAGCTCTCTTCTGAGGTGATATAGTGCATGCTTTATTTTATTTTCCATTGGAATAAATTGGTTTTACACTTTCCCCCAAAAAATGTTGTTTGGATGTTATTTAAATATTAAATCCATTGTTTAATGCTTCTATAGCTATTATATATGCCAGAGCATAGTGTCACTAGTTATATTATTGTCAACTTAACTTCCATTGTCTATTTCTCGCTGCAACAAATGACTAAGATAGAGTTTTAAGCACTCCCATGCATGAAAACTCTTATAGCAGAATGATGAATACACTAGAGAGTTTGATCTATTAATCCAAGTCCAAGTTGTTTCTAAGCTTGATTTCTAATCTCTGGTAGTTTTCAACTTCATTTTAGCTTCTTATTTTCCTTGGCCATTAGCTGAAAATTCCATGGTTTTTAGAATTAGAATTTTTTAATTTCTTGTGTTTTTGTGTTGCTGTGAATGCCTTTTTTTTCTTTTCTTGAGCTGGATTGTCTCTGATTACTGTGTTTGTCACATAGGTTTTACCATTCAAAGATTGTGCAATGAAGTTGTTTTCCTAGTACATTGTTGAGTAAAGTGAATGCCATTGTAAGTGTTGTTACAAGTGCGACTCTTAGACTCAATGCCACTATCATAACTGTAACTCACATCGCCCTTCAAAATTTACAATTTTTTATTAGCATCTAACTTGTTTGTAAATTTTTATAGGTGGTTTAATTTTCTCCATCAATTATTGACTATCCTAACCTTGTGGTTTATCAAATTAAATGCTTAGAAATTAAAGAACATTGTAAGTAAAGAATAAAATAAAACTTTCAAGTGTTTATAGTTTTTATGGTTCTTTATTTCTTTTCACTTACATTCAACATTTTGCTTATGGATTGTCATTTTTATCACTACACTTGTGTATACAACAAAGAACCTAAAACCTATTCCTAATCAAACTTTTCTCTCACCTTGCACTTCTAAAATGATTTGGTTAGTTCGAAGTGATTATGGTAGAAAACTACCTCCTTTAGCACTCCTTAATGATAAATGTTTTTGGTTCATGATGCCAAGCTCAATGTTCTAAAAATGAAAACAAACTTAAATTATTAGTACACAAGAAATTATAGTCTAACTTAGTATTGTGGACATTGGTATCCAAATAATTCTCCATGATTATTTTTCATTAAAAAATGGTTGTTTTCCTAGGGTTCTGTTGACGAGGCAAAATTTCCCTTCAACAGTAAGGGGTACTCCTTAGTACACGGTCCCAATTATACTATGCACCATTTGGTTTAGGAGACTCATCCAGATTCTGGCCCGATTTCCATTACTAGTCATGAGGGGTGATTGGATGGTTTGTGAATGCACGGGAATGCAAATGAAATATAACTAAATGCAGAAATAAAACCACTCTGACCTATCCTAGTTAGGATCATCTATGATAACCAAGTGAGCAGCTGTAAATGAATCTAATCCCTGCAATTATCTTCTTCCAGATACTTGTTAAGAAGCAACAAGGTTAGACAACACATGCATGTAGGTACATAATCAAATTAATCTAAATTATGAAATTACATACATAATAAAATCATTATCTTAAGACAAACATAAGAAAGAATAAGAAAAGTTGCAATAACAATTTCAATTTGCATAAGAGTAGTCTATAAGCAAAAAGACATTTTTATAGAACATATAAAAAACACACAGTTTGCTAAAATTAGTTTACGACAGACGACCATCTCCAAGAGTTCTTCTATGAAAAATTGTCCCTAAGTGCTTCTCAATATCAATTATCAAAATAGTTTGTGATTGTACAATGAGTGAAGATCCATTTCAAAATGTGCTTCTTCCTTTAATTATAGAAATTCTAGTAATTTTTGAAAGTGTCTTCTTGAATTTTGCAAGGAGTGGTTACAAAAACTCTTCAGCTCCCCTTTCTGAATTGATGATGGAAAATGTTAACATAGGATGGATCTAAGGGTGGTTGGTAAAAGATAAAATAGTGAATATTTGTGAGAAAATTCGAATTTTTATTTCTTCTTATTCTTGTGTCTTTTTCCTTAATGCAGGATTCACAAACTTCGTACTGGTGATTGAGTGATATGATCCTGCGATACCAAATTTTCTCAATGGCGGTTTCGTGGGAGGATGAGTTTTTGATAAGAGTCTTCATGTCTCTAACTAATGTGGCCATGAATGCTTGAATCATCATTTGAACTTTGGCTGGTTAGACAAGGTGTTCCTCCATCAACTCAATTGTTACCCTTGTAGTCGCTTCATCTATCTCTTGTCTCTGATTTATGTTTTGTTGTATTTTTTCGAGGAGATGCTACATTGAAATGGTTTTCCTGAGTTCTTCAATGGGAGGAAGTTGATGCTTATGTGTCAAGACTTGTGCATCTTTTTGGATTTGTGCATTGATTGTGATCGAGCTTGTCGTTTCCTTTTCTTCTCTCTTCCCATCTTGTTGGCATTGATCAAGGGAAGGATAATCGATTATTCTTTCTACCTTTGAGGGATGGGGAATTTTTATGAGGAAAATATCTCTATGGATTGGGGTAAACCACAATAGACAAAATGACACCCATAAATCAACTCTAATCTCAATTATGCTAGACAAATAGAAATTCTAAGAAAAGGAAGGCTAGAATCCCACCTCTTCTGGACATTCAAAGAAGACCACTGTTGAGCTCATGATCCACTGCTTGATACCTGAAACTTGTCCTCAACATCCAAGATACACAATCATATGGAAATTATATGAAACGTTAACATATAAACTAACATAATCCATTAACATGTATAAAAAATATGCCCATGGAAAGTAATACAAGTATTTGCAACATATAATTGGACGAAAAAATAGTATTTCTATTCATGTAATCAACATAGGTACATAGGTGACAAAATTCTATATTGACACATATCAGAACTGAGAAACTAAGTCCCTTCACCTTGGCCTTCACCACTTCAATCCTCCACAAAGGCAAGTTCACAAGTAGTAGGAGTAATTGAGTTTCTCCTTCCCAAGATAGGAAGAGATTAGGGGATAAACACAAAATAAGTTCAGACTTTCAAGGACAAAGGGATGCAGACTCAATATGAGGTGAAATTTATCCAGAGTGTCTTTTCTCTCTTTGATGAATATGTTCAAGGCTTGTATATGCCTCAATTTATAGCCTCCAAATGGACTTGAAGGGTCGAGTCAGAGCATTTCTAGTATATGGAAGGTCAAGGATCATGGATCTCGTGACTTGGCATGGAAACCTGAAATATTGTTTTTAAGTTTTGAGCACAAAACCCGATGTACATGGGTTGTAATGGAGCAACCAACGTATATGTGATTTGTCTAATTGTAGCGCATATATATGTATAAAATATTGAAATTTTGACTCTGGATGAGCCGCAATAGGGAAATTGAGTCTACTGAGGGAAAGGGAAGGCCATCAAAGAATAATGCATGGAGTGTGGAAAAAATTCTATAATAGATTCCCCCTAATGTGTGAGGTCAGAGGAGAAATCAAGATGTCTGAAATACATTATAATTATGAGAAGTGGAGTAGTGAGGACCTAGCTGGAAAAAATAGTCACTTGTGAGAATATTACAATTCATATTGACTCTTTACACATGGCTTCCAATATGGAGTACACTGCATATCCATGTGGATATATAACAAATATACGTTCATGGCCATGAATAGGAAATACGAAGTAGGAATATTCCATAAGCGGTCATAGTCATGAGAAAAACATAGTGGAGTCCAGTCCAAAAATCAGATGAAGGTATTTGTATACAATCCAGTAAAATATGATCTTCCATGATCACTGAAGTCATATAGGTATTGGTCCGATGAAATACAACAACATAAATGGAATGGTGCTACTATGAAATGGAGGTATTCTACACTATCTATCGAAGGTGCAAGTCGTCATCATGTGAATAAAGGAGTTGAAGTCAAACGTGAGACAACCCACCAATAATGAAAGTAGGTTTCAAGGAATCGAGTACATTCAACAAGTGCAAACAAATGTGTTGAGGTTGAACTCTTGAATAATCCATCGATCAAGGGACATTGGTGTATTCCCAACTGTTGATGGTGGGAGAACCTACCACTGATGAATGAAAGACTCGAGGTACTCTTATGACTCTAGATCTTGATTCCAGAATATATGAGATGAATTTGATGGAATGAGACCCGCTGAAAGGAGAGAATTATGGCATCTCTCATCATCCAGCACGAGGTACAAAGAAATAGATTGATGATTAGGAATAACTTGGATGAATATGATGTGCACAAACCAACAACCATGTGTGTCTCTCGTGTGCACCAGATGCAAGTAGTGCATGAACGAGACCCTATGAGTAGAATCCAATAATGAAAACTACTGATAAAAGAGAGGCACCAATAGGGTCTAATGGAATCTAAGACACTACACAAATCCCAATGTGTGAATAGATTTCTTGGAGTCAAAGACAATGGAAAACCCCATTCAATGACTAATTTAGATATGTCATATGTTGGGTTCAAGGTCAGATACCAATGATGAAAGTAGGCCCAAGGTGCAAAGTAGGACAACAACTTCATGTGATTTTGAGATTCACTTGTAAGGGGATGGATGACATGCAAAGTCAAGAGTTCTGAGGAATGGCCAACACAGGCTTAGATTTCCTTTGAAAAAGAGCATGATATGGAAGGGTAACCCATGAAGCATAGACTTAACACTGATCATTGAAAAACAATTGTGATGCAGGAGGAATAAACAAACTCTCCATGGGGACACAAATGATGCCGATAGGAGATAATATTCTTTTCATGCCCTTCTTTTTTTTGTTTTTTCATAGTAAAAGAAATGTTATGATACAAGAGAGGAAACGAGTGTCGTGAGTAAGAAACTAGTTCCAAGTAGTGGAAAATATCTATGCTCAATGCAAGGGAACACATGCGGTACATGGACACTTGGGGGGATGTTTCTTGTTTAGGTAAAGGGTGTCAAGTTGTAAAGGATATGTGGAAGGAACTGCTTGGTGAATGCTGAGAATTACTTGGGAAATAGGCTTATAATGAGAAAGCGGTAGCCAACATTAGACTCAACAATGCACAAATGGTGATAAAATGAAATTACAACCTGACATTAGGAAGAAACTTTCAATAATGTCATTTTTGGTAGATTGAGTCCCTTGGACCCGAAAAAGTATAAAATAATACCCAGGAGTACTCTTCTAGACAAAAATGACTAGAGTATTCCTTTTTCATAATTATTCTATTTGGTCCAGAAAAGGGTTAAACGTATACCGAAATAGACGTCCTTTCAACTCCATTTAACAAGTGTGAAAGAGACAAGTTCACTTGGAAATATCTTCATCTTTTAAGAAGCTGTAAAATAGCTTAACTAAGAATTGGCGGGAGTCCCATAGGTAGTGGTCAAAATGAAATTGAGTAAGAGTAATGAGGTTCCAACACGAATTCATATTGGGGCTATAAGGCACTCCCGATCTTATGGAGTAACTTCAGCATGGACACCAAATGGAAAACATGTTCTAACTAGGGTACCCATGTTTGGCAAGTCTCTACCACTTAATAATGACACTTTTAGTGACAATGAGAAGGTTATGTGTCACTAAAAAATGGGTTCGTACCTAGGGCATATGAATCATGGTCATAGGACGATGTACAAATGCAAAATAGGTGAGAACCTATCCTACATGTTGGTGATGGTATATACCTTCTGGAGGACAAACGAGCTAAAGAATGATGGAAATCCAATGAACCCTAGAAAAACCACTTCAAACCATGTCTTACATTGCACGATTAGTCCATATGGTTTCAAAATAGGAAAGATAGGGTAAAAAATATATAAAGTGGGTAAAGTTTTTCTACAAATAGTAAAACTAATAAGTTTTACCATGTCATTTGAGTTTTTAACCCACATAGTTCTTTTGAGGCCATTTCACCCACGATCTTCTAGTGATGATTCTGGGAGATATGGTCAATGAAATTGTAAACCATTTGGACCAAGTAAGTGCTCATCCTATATACTTCCATTTCCATGGTTTAAGTTTTAGATTTAGTCTTCAATTTTTTAGTTTTGGAGGTCGTTAGGTCAGAACTAGGGTGTGCACGGGATATAGTTCATTAGGTTGTGTATACGACCCCATGTACATGGGAAAATAAAATATTTTCCATGTACATCGAGACTTATAAATGACTTCTATAATTGTAGCCCATGCATAACTCTGTTAATAAGGTTTTTAATAAAATGTGACTCAAAATTTGATGTTTCCTTTGCAAGATGGTGATTGAATGGAGAGAGAGGGAGCACGAGGAGATTGATGCTGCAGTAGAAAGATATATGAGGGACCAACAATATTTACAAATATGTGGGATCTATAATTTTTTGGCCATATAAGGAATGAGGGCCCAAGTGAGGTTTCTTCAAACATTGATAAACTACTGGGATACGGAGACCAAGTCCTTCAATCTCAATGGGAAACCATTAAGGACTGAGGTGGACAACATATATTTGATCACAAGATTGTTTTCCCGAGGCGAGATGGTAAATTCCAAGGCCTGAGGGGCTAGAGGTTGGAAGTGTATGGAGGAGTACATCACCACCTATTGCATTGCAGACACAGAAAAAGTGGGGATCCAACTCCCTATTAGGGTGATTGAGAACGTAATTCTGAATATCATCGTCTTATTACTCAAAAAAATATCAGGATTGGCCTCATTGCAACAAGCATTGAGGCCACTTATGTTCTATGTTGTGGAGTGTTTTATATCCACAGTTTATGATTGATGCACCTTACTATTGGCCAACATGAAGAGCCAACTTATTGACTGCAAACTTGGGAGAATGAGGAACTTTGAATTTGCATCCATTTTATGATTTTTTTTCTTTGAGAGGGTTCCAGTCCTTAGCCCTAGAGTGGAAGTTATTCCACATGATTTACATGATCCAACCATGACCTGGTGGACCGATGTGATGAGGAAATTAGGAGGTGGTAGGGTACCAACCCCTTACAATGATGAGATCTTTAACTAGTGGCAATGACAAATAATTTCCATCGATGAATATCCCTATGAGGGGATCGACTATCGAGGGGATCATGACATTCCATTACCACCAAGATCCAACTTTGGAGAAATACGTAAGAATTCTTATTTTTGTATATTTCATTTTTTTTGTGTTTTTTGATTTGATAAATGCAAAACAAAAATGCAAATATTTTTGTATGGTGTCATATATTAATGTTTATTTATTTTACGCAGATGTAGGTCCACAACGACTGGACGGATATCCATGACATCGACATAGGGGCCGATTAGAGGAGATGTTTGGCAGAGACACGGAGAGAGTTCTTCTAAACTTGTAGGGAAACCTATTGTGTATGATGCACAAGATTCCTATGGTCCAGGTGGAGGATCTACCAGAGGCTATGCAGAGGCAGGTTGTGGGTGTACCCCGTGCATGGGTGAGACTCTTTCTTCGTTTCATGAACACTATAGTGTTCTATCATGACACACATTCATGACCTTGGGCTTAGATTCCATGGCTATATGATGTACTAGACGTATATGTATTTTTTAGGGCTACAAGCCCAATTTTGTACTATGACACCATATTTTTTGGACTAAATGGATGAAATATATAAAAAATATTTTTCTCTTTGGCTTTACTTGCATATATTACAATGGATGAATTTACAAATGTGTGTTTTCTTCGCTTAGTTATGTGACAGATGCCAATCTAAAATTTAATTAGCATATGCATCAGATACTTGATTAGAACTTCTAGGGATATGATTATAAGTAATAAAACCAAAATATCGTTGCAAAAGTTTTACCCAAAGGAAATGTCGAAGTAATGTAGGATCTCTTACCCAATACCTTCCATTCAACTGACATACAACTAAATGGGAATCCAAGCTATCTTCTAAATATCCAACACCATTTGAAATGGTGTCACTTAATACCTCTATAACGACGCTATACTTAGCCACATTGTAAATTGATGGCTCCACACAAACTCCTCCTGAAGACACCAATTGTCCTTCAGGTGAATAGGTAACCCAAGTGGTGGAAGCCATGTTCCCAGTATGACGAATGACACCGTCTGCGAATCCTAAGAACACCAAAGATATCGTTGACATATTCCAACTAGGGGAAAACTCAATAAGCAAGCCAGTGACACAAAAGAATAAGAAAAATATATACCCTAACATACACCAGTATAGAAAGGTTACGCTCAAGATTGAGGTCTCAAGCATAATACCTTTTAAGGTATATCCCATTTATGGCTTTCCGAGCACATTCCCTTCATAATATTCTAACTCATAGGCTCCTTTTTAGAGGACACGTTTCACGACATAAGGACCATGCCGCATGGGATTGAAATTTCCTGCCCCCAACGTTTCTTTAGCTTTGTCATAAATAAGAACCAATTCACCCTTAGAATACTATCGAGGAAAAACCGACTTATCATATTGGACCTTAACATGGCGTTTAATCTCCTCGATGGTTATAGCGGCATCTCGACGTTGCTCATTGAGATTAGTCATGTTAGGTAGGAGCTCAACTTCCAACTTAAGAGAAGGGATTTCAAATTCAATAGGATGGAGCGACTTCACCCCGTGGACTAACAAAAACAGTGATAAATCGGTGGAAGTATTTACTATGGTTTGGTATGTCCATAGAGAAAGGTAAATTATAACGTGCCAATTAGATTTACTCTGTCTGTCCATTTTTTGCAAAATGGATTTGAGAGATTTATTCATGACCTCTACATGTCTATTTTCCTGGGGATAATAGGGGGATGCATGATCTTGTTTAAAACCCATTTTTGATGCTAAATCTACCGTCATCTCATTCTGGAAGTGACTTCCATGATCAGTGAAAATATCTTTTTGGATACTGAACTGAGCTATAATTTGATTGAATACAAAAAGTGTTGTGGTCTCATCATCAGATTTAACAATAGGCATGGCCTCAACCCATTTAGTAAAATAATCCACGACCATGATAATGTGATGGTGCCCCCCTAGTTGAGGTTTGGTTGCATTACATGAATTCCACCCACCACTTGGTGAAGGGAGCAACGATGATGACTGGGTGAAGAGGGATAGGGTGTGAGCATATCTTACGAGTGAACACTTGGAAAGGGTGACACTTCTTGATCACTTGTACGCAGTATTTAAAAATGGATGGCCAAAAATAACCAAATCGCAATATTTTTTGGGTTGTCACAAGCCAGGATAAGTGATCACCACATGCCCCACTATGACACTCATTAAGTGTGGCTTCAGCCTCCTCGTGATTCAAACAACGATGCAAAATAACATCCACCCCTCGACGATACAACATGTCACCGATAATGAGGTAGTTTTTGGCCTGATGGCGTATAGGTCATTGGTCGTCTCTCGAAACATGTTGGGAAAGATTCATAGTTTTAAGTTAGATTAGAATATCTCCATACCTGGGGTCTGAAGATGAGATAAGGAATATGTTTTCATCAGCTAATGAATCACCGTGAAAAATATCCTCATCCTTCCTAAGGAAGTATGACATTAGTTCTGCAAAAACTAACAATTCCTTGATTCTCTCTCACAACTTTTGGTGTTATTCTCCATGTGTTTTCTATCTTCTCTTGCATCTCATCATAGAACATGGAAAAAACTATATCATTCACCTTCCTTTTCTTTGGATCTGAAGTATTCTGTAAGGTTGTGTATTTTGTTTCACGACATTTCCATGGCCTATGGTAAAATCCACTTTACTTTTTTTCTCCCCATATAATGATCTAGGTGGATATCGGTGGACACCCACCTTTTCCAACTGGCTCAAAACATTTTTTTTGGCAATTTTAGTAATTTACTATTTTTAGCAGTTTTTAACTTTTGGGGCCATTTTGAGGGTCTAAATGAAAGTTTTTTGGGATTGATATTCTCAATGATATCTGGAGGCTCTAATTGATCCCCCTAAATGAATATCCTCGATGATACCTTTCCAACGAGATATATTTCACCCCAAACGAAGATCGTATGCCAAAGTTAGGCCCCTAGGAAGTTGATACACCAAACTACCCAAAACGAGGTCCACAAAACTGTTGGATTTTCATCTTTCGGGGTTAGGGTTTTGGATTTTATTTATGATAAAAATTCCTTTTGAGCCTCATTGTAAAATCATCTTCTTGCGAATGTGAAGAGAAAACACATCTCTTCTCATAGATAAGCTGCCACCATTCTAGCGAGTCTTCCACTCTGTATTTTTACAGTCTTTGTACATTTTCGCTCATTAATAGAAAATTGTGTGTTACGGTATCTCTTTGTTTATGGTTTCATATTTGATACATTTATGTTATATTATTGGACATCTAAGATATCTCTGTACATTTCTTTATTATATCTTCGCTCTCATTTCGTGCCAAAAATAATTCGGATCAGTGGTATCAGAGTAGGCTGCTCTTGATCAGTTTTTTTTCAGTGCATGTCCCCAATGAGGTCTCAGTATAGCAAGTTGGGTCTCGATATTGTATCTCTTGAGGAAAATCTCTCTCTCACACCCAAGAAACTCTCAATGGTGGAAGAAAATAAAAATGACTAAGCAAACGATTCTATCAATCTATTGCTTGAGCAAGCTCTCACACGGCAGAGGGATGAAATGATGGAGAATTTTTCCCACATCCTTCAACACCTGTCGATAACAATAGGATTGTCTTCATAAAGAAACCACTTTGGAAGTACCTCTCCTTTCAAGGTACATGTTAATTTTGATATTCCCATATTTGAAGGACAGATAGATGCGTATGCCTTATAAAAATGGTTAAATCTGCTAGAAGGTTATGTCTTTGTTCATAATTTTCCCAACAAGGAAAATATCACCTTCACACTCTTTAAGGCTCTCCCCCATGTCAAACATAGGTGGGAAACTTACTGGGAGAAAATTTCCATAGAGGAATCTGGAATATATGGGGTCGAGCCCACTTTGGATTTTTTTGTGGATGTGGTAAAGGAACAATATTACCCAGTTGGCAACTATGAGGACCAGTACATGAGATGGAACACACTACAACAAGAGAGGGGCCAAGAAGTTCTGGAGTTCACCAATACCTTACATACATTGCACACCAAGTTGGGTATCAAAGACTCTGAACGACATTTGGTTCTGAAATACCGCGGGGATCTACACAGATACATCCAAACTGAAATGGATTTTCTGGACATCTCATCACTCGGTGTTTCTTATCGATATGTTGTTAAAATTGAGAAAAAATTTAAGCACCAGAACAAATGGGAGTTTGGGTCTGCAAATCCACAACAACCAAAGTATGATAAAGACGACCCTAACAAACAGTCTCCTAAAAACCAGTCCAAGCCATAGGAAAAGAAGGGTCACGAGAAGACAAAGAAGGACACCAAAAAATGGTGCGATTTCCAAAAAATCCCCTGGCACAACACCAATGAATGTCTCTCAAAAAATTCATTGGTGGCCGATATCAAAGACAAGGAGATGAACCTTGATTCTAAATCTGATTATGAAAATAATAATAAAATATAGATCATCAACACATACCCCACTTCTATTTTCGCGACCACAATAATTCAACCAGAAGAACCAACAGATCTTGAAGAGGGGGAAAACCTTTTTCATTCACAGATGTGGGTGAAGGGGATCTCACTACATTTTATTGTTGATAGCGTAAGACAGAAGAACCTCATATCAACATAGGTCATCAAGCAGTTGGGATTGCCGACAACACCACACCCATAGCCATACAACATCGGGTGGCTTCACCAGGGACGAGATCACCGTGTCAACTATGAATGTCGATTTTCATACGACATCCAACCCTTCAAGGATGAGGTATTATGTGATGTTTCCCCATTAGATTCCTGTGATGTTCATTTGGTCCAACCATATATGTGGAAGCACCATGCTGTTTATGAGTCTCGACCCTGTAGTGTCATTGTTTCTCTGCGGGGTCATCTCTACATAATACCATAGGTAGTTCTGACTACTGTTCCACCTAAACATTGCTAGAAGGTAGTATATCATACTAGAAATTTCATCTTCTTCACAATCTGTTCAAAAGGTGAACAAAAGGATACTGCAACCACTATGGCCTCGGCCCAAGTACCTTCTATCCAACAGAATAAGGTAGAAAATATTGCAACAAAATGTAAAGACTCCTTCTGCACATAGGCATCTCATGTAACTAAACTGGTTAAAAAGGTCCAACCCTTCCAGCCACAGGTTCATGACAACCTTTAACAAGCTAAGTAGTGCAACTTCTCCAACAAGGCAAGCAACTCATCAAGATGAAGATTCAACAAACTCTTTTCCCTCTCCCCTGGGAACTCAACGCAATGGATACCATTTATTCCTAAAGAGGGGGATCGATCTAGGTGGATATTGGTGGCCACCCACCTTTTCCAACTGGCTCAAAACAATTTTCTGGCAATTTTGGTAATTTACTATTTTTAGCAGTTTTTAACTTCCGGGGCCATTTTGAGGGCCTACATGAAGGTTTTTTGGGATCAAGATTGTCAATGATAACTAAAGGCTATAATTTATCCCCCTAAATGAATCTTCATGATGATACCTTTCCAACGATCTATCGTGCGCCCCAAACGGAGATCGTATGCCAAAGTTACACCCCTGGGAAGTTGATACACCAAACTACCCAAAACGGGGTCCACAAAACCATTGGATTTTCATCTTCCGGGGTTAGGGTTTTGCATTTTATTTATGATAAAAATTCCTTTGTAGCCTCATTGTAAAATCATCTTCTTGTGAATTCTAGTAGTGGACACATATGTTCTCAGAGATAAGCTGTCACCATTCTAGTGAGTATTTCACTCTGTATTTTTACAGTCTTTGTACATTTTCACTCATTAATAGAAAATTGTGTATTACTGTATCTTTGTGTTTATGGTTGCATCTCTGATACATTTGTGTTATATTATTGGACATCCAATATATCTATGTACATTGATTTATTATATCTTCGCTCTCATTTCGTGCCGAAAATAATCCGGATCATCCAATTAGTACTATCAATATGATTAGCCATGGATAGTGAAATTATGAACCGAGGTCTTCCACATCCTTGCAATCTTCCAAAATCAATTTTACTAGATATGGATCCCATCTAAGTATACTTCCCTTTGCGCACTTTGTGCTTTCTACTATTACACCTGTAGGGGATTCCTCTTTGTAACATTTTCTCAAGAGTTTGCATCCATCAATTTTGTCGCAAACCTAGTTGTTGGTTCATTTATTTGTTTAATAATCATTCCCCTGGATTCATATGTCAGTCCCATATTTATTCTTTATCTCTTTTTCTATGGATTTTTCTTTTGTTTTTTCATCCAAGTATTGCTCTGGTTTTGCTCCATCTGTAGGTAATCTCGTGATTTCATCATCTAGGTCCACATCTATGGATATAGTTCTATCCATCCATAATATGCCTCCATGTGCTCATGCCAATAATTGTTTAACACATGCATTCACGTCCTTTCCTCTCCCAAAGTGAGGAATCTACAACAGGTTCATAATTCATGTGTTGTATAGCCTTGCAATCCATTGTTTTGGCTCCAGTATGGGATATTCTGATGGAACATATCCTCTACTTTCCATGTAAACCTATTGTGCGAACTCATGAAACTTCCCCATGTATGCAACATCATAGTCAACATATTCAATCTTATTAACAAATCCTAACATGTCATCAAGTATTTTAACTCCTTCAGGTATCTACATCAGTGGCAGTGTGATTTCCTTCTGCTTTCTTGGTGTTTTTAGTGTTGCAGGTTTTTCCCTTGTCTTCTTTTTTCCTGTTAATGGCCTTGTTATTTCCACTTGGTTATATTCCTCATTGTCTTGTTCTTGTTCAATTTTTGTGTTATGCTGGTTTGTAATTTCTTCAACCTGCACTTGTTCCTCTGATTGTTGCACTTTCTCTGCTACAAGGTGTTTCACTTCTTCTACCTGTTTCCTGGGCTCATTTGATTCTGTCTTTTCACCATCTTTCTCTTTCAATCATTCATGTGGTTGTGTTTATCCTAACCCAATTTGTTGCATGTAGTTTTTATTCGTGCTAGGGTTTTGTAGTTATCTCCACAGGTCAATGTCCATTTCTTTTGTTGTCAGGTTTTTTTGTTCCTTCTCTTCTATGATAGCCAGGATAACTAGTTCAATTAATGGGGATGGAATGGCGTCAACATCCACGAATCCTTYAGGTTGGTTTGGGTTTTCTCCATTCGMTTCTATGTCTTGTGCATATCGTGCAACACTTTGTGTTTTTCTTGCAAACTGGTTGGGATCTCCAAGCTTTGGGGGTGCCATTATTCTAAATTTGGAAGGGGTGCTTTGAATTGTAGGTAAACAACTCAGAATCACCCACTCGCACCAAGTTTTCTCCCTTGGTTCTTGTTTTCACAAAGTCACAATGAGTATTTTTCTCTCACATTTTCTACTTTTATAGGTCGTGCCATAAATTCCCTATCATACTGGAATTTTCCGATCACCTCTTTTTATTTTTCTGGTTGTTTTCTGTGTCGGCGCACTGCTTTTTCTACCTGGTCACATTTCTTTGGAGCACAATGTATTTAGGTTCTTTCATACCAATTAATATATGTTGTGTGTTGTATTATCTAATGAATATTTAACACTTATCCATCTACTACATCTTTTTGTATTTTTCTTATTTTACAAATTTTTTGTTTTTTATCTCCTACTATATACACTATATACACTATGTACAATTTTAATTTTCTACATTGCAACTACTAAGGGTTATTGGGTCAACTATCCATATACAATTTCAATCGAATTCCATTAACCAATCCTTGAATCTCTTTGCCTGTTAAATCTTACAACTACACAACACCTCCATCTGTGATATATTTTATCTCATATGGCCCTATCCAATGCATCTTGAATTTTCCTGGATGCTGTAAGTATTTGTTGTCATAAAGAAGAACATGATCTCCTTCCTTAAATTTTTTCTTTTTAATGTGTCTATCATGCGCCTCTTTTGTTGAGACAATATTTCTTGTAATGCGCCTCTTTTTGTCATGTTTGTAATGGCTTCAATGCACAAACTAGGTATCAAATATTCTAAAGGGACTACTTTTTCTTGACCATACACCAATATGAAAGGTTTTTTGCCTATGAATTTCTTGCATGTGGTTCTATAGGACCATAATACTGTTGGTATATTCAGATCCCAATCATCCATTTTTATGTTGCAAATTTTAGTTAGGGCATGCTCTGATATTTTATTAAATGCTTCCATTGTTCCATTAGCATGAGGATGGTATGGTGTGCTATTTTGATAGTGTATTTCAAATTATTTAATAATTGGATAAATAGTATTAATGAGAAAATGAGTTCTCTGATCACTCATTAGAATTCTAGAGCATCCAAATCTTGTAATTACTTGTTCAAATAGAAAGTGCGCTACAGTTTCTGCATTGCAATATTTTATCATTGTTGATTCAACCCATATGGTTAGATATTGTGTCCCTGTAATGATGTACCTTTCTCCTAATATTCTAGTTGGTGGGTTGATTGGTCCTACAAAGTATATTTCCCATTTTTCAAACATTTGAAGGGTTACCTGAGGTTTTAGGGGCATCTCATCCTACCTGGATGAATTTCCTACCCTCAAACATACATCACAAGTATGGCAATATTCCTTTGAATGTTTAGAAACTATTGGCCACCATAGTCTTGCACACAGTATCTTCTGCACAGTGGCCTTTCCTGCATAGTGTCCTCCATCTATTCCTTCATGTTCTTATTCCATGATGATGGGATGTTCATATCCCATGACACATATCCTTAGAATATTATATGCACCTATTTTATACATGTTTCCTGCAATAATTTGGTAATCTACAGCTCTAACCACCAAATTCTTCTTCTAGGTAGTGTTGTATTCGTTTGGGGAAAATCCTATAATTAAAAATTCAATGATATTAGAAAAGTATTCATCAACAATCTGCACTAAAAAAAGTTGTGCATCAGGAAAATTGTCCTCCAAGATGCTTGGCTCCTCTCCATTAGTTATCCTGGACAGATGATCTGGCCTTGCATTCAGTCTTCCAGGTTTCACTACTACTTCGAAATCAAACTCTTGAAATAACAATAACTATCTACATATTCTCCCTCGCAACACTGGCTTGTTGACCAGGTATCTGAGAGAAGAGTGATCTATGAAAAATTTAAAACGTTAGCCTAATAAATAATGTCTGAACTTTTGTAATGCATACACCATAGCCAAACCTTATCTTTCTATTGTATTATAGTTCTATTATGAATTTGACAATTTCCTACCTGCAAATTCTATTAGTTGATCTATGATACATGCTCCTGGATGTGATAGTACTTCTCCAAGTGTTATTGAAGAGGAATCCACATGAACTTGGAACTATTTTGACCAATCTTGAAACACCACAATTGGTGTTGTCACCATTTTCTCTTTTAAGATGTCCAAACTTTGTTGGCACTCGTCATTATAATGAAACTTGATATCCTTCTTTAATAGTTTCTCCATGGACACAATAATCTGTGCATAGCTCTTTATGAACTTTCTATAATATCTTGTATGATCTAGTGTATATCTTAATTGGCGCACTGACTTAGGTGGTGGTAAATTAACAAAGACAACAATCTTTGCAGGGTCAACCTAGAGGCCTTATTTACAAACCACATTCCCTATAAGAATTCCAAATGGTGCACCAAATATGCATTTCTTAATGTTCAAATAAATTTAACATTGTCTACACCTATCTAGCATTAATCTTAAAACTTCAACATGATCTTTCAATAAATGTTGTCCAATAATCCACATAAATATCCAAAAATATATGTATAAAATATTTAAATGAATATACCACTAGTCTTGAAAAAATAGTAGGTGAATTTTTCAATCCAAAGGACATCACTGTGTACTGGTATGACCCCCATTCTGTGGAAAATGTAGTCTTATAATGATCCTCTCATGATATTCTGATTTGGTGATACCCTGAAAATCCATCAGTAAATGAGTATGCTTCTTGTCCTCCTTATCCCCCCACACTTCTTCTTCTAAACTACCATAGGGATAATCCACTCATATTCTTCAACATGTTCTATTATACCAGCCTCTAACATTTTATCAATATCTACCTTAACTTTATGTTTATATACTGGATTCATCCTATAGGGTGTATGTCTTATTGGTCTGACATTTGGTCGCATAGGGATTTTCATTTCTCCAAGTTCTCTTGCTACCCCTTTCATTTCTGAAAATGTTGTTGGAAATTGATCATTATATTTGCACAATAGTTCTGTTATTCTTTCCACTATTTGGTTGTCCCAATAGTCACCATTACTTGCAATTTTTGGATTCTCTTCTATTCCAATATTGATTTTATTTATCTTCAGTGGTGCATCAAATTCTTTTGATTATGGTTGTGGGCTTTCTACTTCTTTTTCCCCTTCAACTTTTGTTATTTGAATATCATGTGTATTTTATTCTACTGGGTCATCTTCTGTAACGTGGTAACAATGTAACAATTGTCTAACTATTTGTCGATTGTGATTCTGATAATATGTTACAGTTTCAACTTCGATTTCTTCAAAAAAAAATCTTTTATCAAATGCAGTGTTACCTCTATCATTGGATTCTCATGTTCAAATGTAAACATGATTACAAAGTTCTACTACAAATCTTTCCAATTTACAGTTCCTCTATGTAATTCCAGCTCTGTCTAACAATTTCTTGGTATGCCTTATAATGTATAGATGAAGTGATGTGGACATTCCTTTGTTGGTACCTGTCTCCATTGGGTTATGCATATGTCTATATGTTCTCTTGGTTGTCTTCTTCCATCGTATTTCTGCATATATTTATTCTTCTATTTTGCGCCAATTTTGATGCATAGTAATCTTTTGCATTGATACCAATCATGGATATTTTATTTATGAGTACCCCACCATTGTGCAGGTGTTTAATTCAAGGCAATATCTAAAACTAATAACCTTTGAATTTCCAGGACTTCTAACTCAAACTTTGTTAAGAATTCTTCCAAATCATTCTGACCATAAAAAATTGGAGGTTCTCGTACCTTTGAGCCAATCCATCTTAGTGTGCACATCATTCTTGGTCATATTATGGTAGATATATCATGTAATCATTGTTTCCAATTCTCCAGTCTTGTGTCAGAATCTGAAGCACAAGAACTGTTACTTCTCTAGCTAATCATTCCATATTTTGTTGGGTTAATGTAATATTCCTCGCGTGCAATAGTTATATAGAAATGGTTTATCTCTTCTGTGATAAAGTTCTCTATCACTGTTTTAACATATCTTTCACCTTATGAAGGATCTAATTTGATAATAATAGAGGAAGGACCTGGAAATTTCTCTGGTGGACATAGCCCACACTAGGTGAACCACGTAAATATGTGTCTCTATTGTATTGTGCATCTTTTATGTTTTGTTTCCACATTTGTTTTATTTTATTGCTCCACGATCGTATTTTTCCAACATGAGATCCTTTCCTTCATAAATTCCAAGGTTCGACAATCCTTATCCTCATGTTCTATAGACTTGCAGAAATTGTAGAATGTACTTTTAGGCACTATTTGGTATTTTTTCATCATTGGACAATAATAGGGATAATGTCTAGGTGTTTTTATAAAGTTCACATCATAATCCTCCCATGGGTAAGGGATTTTGCAAACCTGCTCCCAAATACTGTGCAAATGTTGGGCACTCATTTTTGTGGTTTCCTTATGTTATGCATAAGGTACACCATATAGCTTACCTCTTTTCCTTTCCTTTGTTTTGATTCAACTTAAATGTTAGATTATTGAAATCCTCTCTCAACTCTTCTATATTTGGATCTGTATGTTTATATTTATTATGTTCCATTTGTAAGGTTGCTTGAAGATCCTCGACCTCAGTTTGAAAATTATGTTACGTCAATGGGTATTTAAAATGTGGCAATAATTAGTTTATGAATAGTTGCCTATGTTGCATGTTATAGGATATTTCAACTTACCTTTCAATCACTTAAAATTTTGGTTGGTTTCCCAAACCGACTCTCCTGGCTTCTGTTTGATTTCTATCACCTCATTCATATATTTCTCTTTTGAACTTGATCGCGATAATTCATTGATTAGTGCCTTATTTACACCTGTGACAGTTGTAGGTGCTCCTTGTGGATTGTTCAATGCTAGGCTCATAAACTAATCTAGTGCATGGTTTTTGAATGTAATTGCGAGCTGAGCCACTTTTTTGTGTTCATACATGATCTGTTTAGCTTCCCAAATATTTTCACAGATAAATAGATGTTTCTCTAGGTCCTTCGACCCTTCTCCATGAAATTTTGGTAACCGAATGGTCAAATCTATTCCTGCCATTGTAAAATTTGTGGTGCTTCTTTCACGCGGTGTATATAACTGACTACTTCTAGTTGAACTCATACTTCCAATGCTCCCTTGACCTATTAGACACCTTCTACTACTAATTAATGGTTTTCTAAAATATTATTTCTTTTCAGATGTTTTAGTGGAACATGGGGTTGTGGGTTTCACACTAATTATGATATGGATTTGAGTTCCTTCTTCTACGATGGACCCTTGAACTTTGGTTTTTCTGTCATATGTGGGGCACAATATTTCCTCAATATTCTCTGTAGCACAGAGATAATCTACCTCTTATTCATCACTTTCCAAGCCTTCCCTCTTGGCTATCACCCTCTTTTTCCTATTAATATTATATTGGTAGGGTCTTCCACTACACATCGTTCCCTCTTTGTCCATTATTTCCTTGATTTTTTCTTCATCCATCATAATAGGGTCTATCATTTCCTTCTTATTACCTCTATATATGTCCCTCTCCATGTCTCATATTGTTATTAGTGATTCCCCCAGTCTCCCCATGTGCGCAGATTTATTTAGTTGTCAGACTCTATTGTCATCACACCTTTATCATGTAGTAAATTCTTGATTTAAGTATAGAGTGATATAATATACCTTCCTATTGCACCCTTCAAAAACTCGTCCTCTAAAGCAGTGTAAGATTTTTCAATATCGACTACAAACTTGGTAATGAATCTTGAAATGATGATGTCTAGCCAAAAATCGACTACGCGCATGAATTTGAGGTTGAATTTTTGTAGATGCACAATATTTTCGGTAGTCCATTCTACTGGTATTATTCGGTTAGTTAGATGAGTGTATTTTAATTTCAGTATCCACTCCTACAACAAATTTGGAAATTCACAGAAAAATGTCTTATGAATATCAGTGAATACATACTTCTCCAAATATTGTCRTGGTGTATACTTAGGGTTTCTATTGTCTTTCTGTGGAAATTTGAGCTCTTTTTTTGTCAACCATCATTCAATATAATGTTTAGTTTGGTTGCACGATCTGAGCATCCCCTTCTAATACTTCATTMTCTTCACTGTCCTTCTCAACAAGTCCCTTCCAATTTGTTCTTTTGGGTTCCAACCGATAATGGAACCATTTATTGGATCTTTTTGGGATGACCTGGGTTCTACTTTAGGTTTCCAACAAAACCATGAAAACCATCRACCCTTCTGAAGACCAGAAGGAAACACTATGCAGAGAGTGCACAATGTAGTCTCACCCGAKATGTATTATGGGTGATTGCAGGACCCAAATGTTTGCAGTCTTGGAAGGGAGACTTTTGTGGGGATAAGGGACAATATTTCTACCTAAAAACACATAATACTTATTATTCTATTACATCAATACATCATTATATATTATATATACCATTCAGTAAGTAGTTGCATTCATTTAGGTTTTATTCTACAGTAAATATCTTGCTTATTCTATTGTGCACTGGATTTTTCTACTGACAGATTAATCCATTCATCATAACTAAACATTTTCAAGAAATAACATAGTCATTCCACACAGAGACATAAAATTTACCGTGGTTCACCCCCCTTGGGATACGTCCATTAAGATTTGGTTGTCTTGGATCTTTTATTATTCTACATCAATGTTACAACACTGTGCTCATTACATCTCTTTCTCCGACCTAGAAGTCCTATGGAATAACCCTCATAAGTTGCATACTTCCACTCAAAGGATGGAAAGATCGTAATAGGATCCACATCCCATGACCTATGAACTTCCCCTCAATTACAATTCTTGATCTAATATATCTCTACTATTCACAATCATGTATCTCTCTCTCTGATTGTATGTCTCTAAGATGATACCATCCCCTCTCTCACAACAATATATCTATATTACAAAAAGGGGTTAATTACCCATTACAAAATTGACCAAAACCCTAACCCACTAACCCTAGGTGGATTAGATTTGTGAATTTTCTAACTCCTTGATCGTGGCTGGTCCAAAATCCAACTATTTTCCTTGTTGATCCATATCTTTCTTTCCTATCTTTGACTTTCTTAGTTTCCTGGCACTATTTTTCCAATTTTTATGGCACACACTCTTTCTTTGGTCCATTGCCTAACTGCATAATCTTCAATTTTCATCCCTATCCTTATCAACATTTCCTCTAATTTTGTTCCAAAATGGCATGCACCAATAGTCTTTTAAGTCACACTCATTCCTTGTTCATTGTTAGAAGTCAATAACCCCTTGTCCACGATCTAGAAAGAGATATCATAGACATTAAATTTTAGGTTTATCACAAAGTGGATTTCATGGGATTTTAGCACTTGAGATAGATATATGTTTCCCTCTTGGACTGTTACCCCTAGGGAGATTGAGTACCACTATTTTTTATCACTTATTCACTTATTACATTCTTTGGGGAAGCACCTGAGACAGATACATGTTTCCCTCTTATACCTTTAACCCTAGGGTGATTCACTACCAATTTTTTTATCATATCTTCACTTATTACATTATTTGTTGGATTTCATTATTGTCGATTGAGACAACTAAAAGGCTCAACTATGATTTATGATTTGTGTGAGAATTTCTAAAGTCTTAATATTGTTCTTTTACTTTTCAAAAATGGTGTGAAAACCTTGTTATCAAAAACCACATATTTTTGCAAATAAAAACACGTGTAATAACCATTTGTTCCACCATATAAGAAAATAATTCAAATTTAGATACATTACTTTGAAATTTCTACTGTCTTTCTCACTTTTCATTTACCTATAACCTCATTGTTTAGAAAGATTTAATTTTTTTTGCATTATAGTGAAATCCCAACCACATAGGTATTATCATAGGCTTTGTGGCCTCCCTCATTTGCTAGGAGGGATACATACTCTTTCCATCTCTCTAATGAGGCGTTTTTCAAACTCTTCAAACCTAAATTAGAGTTCAATTGCATCGAGAACATATTTGTTAATCTTGTCCTCGACTATCTTTTCTACATTGAGTTCATCTCGATCTAAATCATTAACCACTATCCCATCCATCATGGTTGGGCCCAAGTTGCCTTATATGGCTAGTTTGAATCTCATTGATTTGGAAAAACTCATCAATGACCCTATCCTCCATGATCCATCTTTTCCAAACATGCCAAAAATGTTTTCATCTACCATTCTTAAATTCAAGGGTAGACTTAGTGAGGATCTACCAAACTATGTGATGAATTTTCATCTATGGTGCTAGTCCAACTATATTATCAAATATTCTATATAATGTAGGTTTTTTTAGCACACCATCGTAGGGGTGCCCGTAAAATGGTACATTGAAGAAATTGTTGATGGAAATACCACTTTTTAGTCAACAACCAAATCTTTCTTGACCTTTTTCCAATTTATTAGTCCTTCATGAAAATGGGGTAAAAATTCTTACTAATTGTTTCCAAACAACTATTACATATATCATAGATCATATCCATGAGTGGAAACAACAATGTAGTTTGTGTAATATAAAACTCAAAGGACCTCTCCTTTTCTATTGGTTTATAAAATATCTCCCTTCCATTATTGCCAATGATGTGGCTAGTACTATGCCTTAGTATTAAAACAAGGAAATCCCCAAGCTGCAACATTTCGACCTTGCTTAGCCTAGTTAGGGTATTTATACTTAGTAATTCCTAATGATCCTCAAAATCATCCTTTTGAAAATCCACACCAATATATCTCATGTTTCTAATAATGTTATTAGGTCCCTTGCACACCCTACCAACAACTTTGGCCAAAGTACTTTATCACCTAGCACTAGTCAATATGACAAACATTTTAGTGGAGACAACACTTCTAAATTCAACCCAACAATTCATACAAGCATCATAATATGCCATATGTCAAACCCAACATCCCTTATGACAGATCAAAAACTTCACATCAATTGGCTATTATGGCCCACTTAGGAATTCATCCCTCTCAACATATACACAACCCCTCATGCAATGGGTTACCCTCCAATGGTTTCTTGTATTTATCGTATAGTCCAAGAATATATTATGGTGGACCCTCACATCAAAATCCATATTACCTTTTCCTTGGTCCCCTATGAGGATCGTCAACCATGAATTCCCTTATTCCCATCTGACATTAATCTTGTTCAACCATCTTCTTCCGAATAAGGGTATTATTTTTCATAACAAAACCCACCCATTCCCATGAATTCATAGAACAAGGGAAGAAGAAGAATCACAAAAAGAACTATAAATAGAACCAAGGACAAGGGGGAAATCCACCCAATAAGAATACTAATGATGGGAGTAGTCTTAACATTGCAAAACATAATCAAAATTTTAATCAAAACCACACACTTAAGCAAGGAAAGTACAAACAACTTCGAAATAGCTTCCTTTGTGCACTTTGCAACTAATATAGGAATTATACTCATCACTCCCTTAAAATAACCAAGTGTCTCAGTTTGAAGGCATTAGAAACTCATCCGTAATCCTTCAAAAATAATAGCACTAGGAAACCCTTCATCTAGGCAAGTGTATTTTCTAACCAATAGGAGACCCTTTCCCCATCTCAATTTTCTAATTTTTCACAACTAGGAGACCCTTTGTTTGAGATAATTTGCATGAACTCAACACATATTCACCTTCAAACTTGCAACCATGATTGTGAAAATCTTGAGCCTATTCTCACCAAATTGAATAACACTCAACCCTCAACCAAATATACCTTTCAAATCCCTCGACCTAATGTTGACACAAAACCTCTTGTACCAAAGGTAATTTTACTTTAAGATACACATGAAAAACATGTGAGGGGTACACATATATGTAGTATCGTTGATTACTCACATCAACACCTATACCCAAATCAACACTCGAGGTTTTTCAAACCTATACTTCCTAGTGATATCCTTACTAATAGTGTTGGTCATAATCAATCCACCAATTTCACACTTAGTGACCTTTGACGTAGACAAATTTGAGCCAAGACTACCCCTTCTATTGTGTTTCAAATCCCTATCTTGATAAAAATTTTTTATCACACATCACTTTTTCATAACAAAGGTGATTCTACCTGTTTCATGTCCACCATGGTGTAAAGTAAGTTAGGATAGACATAGTTGATCTCATCCATTGTCACTCTCCATACTTACAATGGATTTCATTCTAAACTTGAAGGGATCTTTGGAAATGTCTTCATTGAACTAGCATGAAAACTTATCTTGATGAACATATAATTTAATGACTCTTTGATTGATTAAACATTCTTCTTGGATGTTTCTATATTCATTACATGAAGGTAGTATCATATTTAGTCTTCCTCACCATGATATTTCCTCATGATGGAAAAATCATTAATTTGGATCAACTTGCATATTACAAGCCCATGACACCTACCAATATGGACAATGTTTTTCCCACCATTGGTTATAAGCAAAACCTATTGTCTTACATCAATACGGTGTTACATGTCAAAATTCCTCACTTTGATAATGTCACATTATCATTGTTGCAAGTGTCACAAGTGTCGCACTTTTGTGACAAGTGTCGTAAATGTCACATTTTCATTCTGCATATGTCACATTGCGAAAGACACCATGGAAACATTTGATACATCCTCTAGAACATGCTAGAAGGAGAAGCCACATCATTTGACAAACTAAACAAAGTATTTTTCCTTGAGAATTGGTCATCTTGATCATTTTTTGGAAAATCAACGCTCCCATCCTCATATGCAAGGAGCGCTAATGCTCTCTGTCCATCTAGCAGGGAGCGTTGCATCGCCTTGTTTCCCGTTTTGAAGGAGTGTTGATTGGTTGAGAAAATCATGGGAAGAAAACCCCCTTTTCTTTAAGGACAACTAGAGGTGATTCAAGTTGGTTTGGCTCGAATGTAAGATTTAGGCTACATCTAATGGAGAGTCCACAATTGATGGAGTCATATCCTCAACTTATCCTAAATATAACCAAGGTGGTTGAGCCTCTCAAAGCCTATAAAGGGAGGCATTTTCATGGTGAAGAAGAGGAAAATAATCAACAAAAGTATTGTCATTCTGATCATGGATATTTTGAGCAAGGGGTTGGACGAGGAGCACTTGGAGAGGTTGTTGCAACTGCATCTACAGATTGCAAGTGTCTTTTTAATGTTCTCATTAATATATGCTTGGCCTATTTCCTTCAAGTTTGTGTATTATTGCATATGCTTGTCTATTATGGATGAATTTGGTTTAAACTAATCTTGGTAGAGTAGGAAGCCTTTTTTTTCTTCGATGTCCGTTACATTGTAGGCATTTTTTCTTTCTAAGGAGATTAGAGATCAAGTTCAGATTGGATTAAGTGAGGACAATCTTAGAAACAAGGTACATCATACCTTATCCCTCTATTTCTTTTGATTATTTTAACTATATTTAAAGGGATGTTAGTGTCCATTTGCAACTTTTTGTCTTGGTAGTAGGGGTCTAGAATCCATGGGGACATTCACCTATTCGTAGGGGGATTTTCCTATAATATAAATTTGGTGACTCCACTGGGGATCTCCTTTGTTGATTTGATCAATCCATACATCTATTTTCTTGGCTAAAAGTTTTCTTACAGAGTATTTTGATCGAAGTTCCCGAGTTTTTCATTTTCTGGGTTTTTCCAAAGTTTTTTCAAAACCTGTGCCCTCTCTAGTTCTAGTCATAGCAATGATTTCCCTATAGGTGCTCCCCTAGAGCATGGCAAGGAGGGTTGTACCACTCTAGTGTTGTTATTACCATAGCGTCGATTTTTACTCACCTTGAAAAATTGTTGAATGACTTTTTCTTGGGTGTAGTTCTTTGGTGTTTCCCTCTAAATCAGATCCTATTCTATCTGTTTATGTCTTCTGTTGGCTTTACAACTTGTTTCTTTTAACTTTTTTAATCTTTGATTGGATTTTGTGTTGTATTTCCTTGTCGCGAAATCAACCTTTTTTCTTCAAAACTTTTGTTCGTTTTGCTGCTTTTTCGTTCATCTGATCGATTAAATATTGTTATAAGGAAACTCAATAATATATTTACTTTTTTAATTGATCTCCAACCTTTATCCATTTCTAGAAGATTTCTGAAGTGTGTTTTGTTTTTTTTGGTGTTTTTCTTTGAATCATTTTTTTTTTTTATCTCTTATTGACTGTTGAGAGTACCTTTTGTTTGTGTGATTTTGCTTCCCATTGTTTTTGAAAGTCATAATAGTGAAATATATTTTTATTATTGAAACATGAAACAATAAGCGAATCATTGAATTCACATTTACAATCAAACAAAAGGATATTTTTTTCATTGGTTTTTGGGTACCGAACAAGATTTATTTACAATTTAGCACTTAATTGGATTCTTGTTGAAAACAAATTGCATGAAGTTTTTTCATTCTTGTGTTTGGTAGTGAAAGAAAGAAAATATTTTCCTTCCCGTAAATAGAAGTTCATCGAAAGAAACATTTTCTTATCATTCTTTTACTTCTTTTGGATTCAATTCGTAACATCATTAGTTTCTCTCTCATTTACCTTTGTGTAAAGAACAACCACTAAAATAAACACTAATTAAGAATCAATCTAGAAACTTTTTCTTTTTAAGCTCTTTACCAGGGATGATTTTAAGGAGGGAAATTTATTTTAAAATGTAGAAACCTTGGTGAATCTTAATAATCCTTCATATGTCAACTATATATGTTTGGCTATATTTTTGTAAAAATATTCAAATTTCTGAGTATTTTATATAGTTTTGTATAAAATTTTGGTGATTTTTAAGGTAAAATAATTTTAGCCTATAGAATTTGGGAGAATCATTTTTAAAATAGCGAATCTAGTTTTTGGAAAAACCATGGAAAATTAACCCATGAGCGAAATTTATCCCCTAAAATCATTACACCAAGAATAGACCAGGACTAGCACTTTGGAATAGGATGTGAGAATAACTCTCCAAAGCATTAAAGACAAAATCAGAGTCTTGCAATAGGGAGAGTAAGCCAAATTTTCGTATAAGCATAGCTGAGATCCCCCTTTCACACAGGGGTTAGGCACGAGGTCCTGTTCGGGAGAACAATGAAGATTATCCCTCTGAGGCTTAACCATTCATAGTAGTAATATCATATATTGGGGGTTCTTCTTGAGGTTCAACTATCTTCATTTGGTCTCGGAGCTTCGTGAATTCTGAATCCGTTCGAGGTCCTCTAGAGTTTTATTGGTCCAATTGTCCTTAGTTCTCTTTAAGGATTTCAGACTTGATATCTTGCCCATACGTTTGGACTCTACTATAGACTATACTTTCCCAGAGGCTGACTGTAATTTGGTGTCCTTAATAGCCATAATATTTAAGGTCCGTACACAAGGTGACAATGAAGGGAATTCTTTGTTGTACCTAGAAAAGACGTTGGTCAAACTCACTCAGGATCCTTGGATGGTAACCTATGGGTAAAACCATGAGTAATCTTGCACCAAGGTGTAAGTCTGTTAAGCAGGTCACAAACGTAACTGATCCACCCACTCATATCATATCTCCTTCTCAATTTGATCACACGATATTGGATTTCATCACCAACTAGTACGTTCATTAATAGAAGGCATTGTTTTCTTGTTGGTTTTTCTAGATTTTTAGCGAGTGTTGTTTATTTACTTAATTGTCTTTCAAAATTGAGACTCTAGATGATAAAGGTCTTCGTAGATCACATAGGATGCAAGGGTTGTCTCTAGAAGGCTACGAACCATTACCTCCTAACTCACCTGATGACACTTATCATGAAGAGGTTTTGACCCATTCAGACATTAGGAGTGATGCTACTCCTTTTTTAAGGAATCCCGAGAGAGATCTGGTTAAGGTTGAGGAAGGCACCCTTCCTATTAACCCAGGTTTGTAAGTTCCCATTGAGACACTCCTTCTCTATTTGGACTCTTCCGATAACGTTGTAGCAAAGGATTACCCTTAGCTACCATTTAGGCCATATACTGAGACCAATATGGAGTCCACACAACTGGATTTTAATGACGAGTACATGAATCATGTTCGTCCTCCTGACATGGTCAATCCGCAACAAACTCCTGTTTGTTTTATATGGAGAATTCCATCAGGACATGATATTTATGAAAAAATCAATTTTAGTCGACCACCTTTTGACCCTCTTACCTATGTTGGTGCCGAGGTCGTACCATCCAGTCAGACTATTGACCATCCCATCGAAAAAGTAGTAAATATTGTTTCCATGTCAGTACAAGTTCAAAATAACACCATAGTCACATTTCCTATTCATATACATTGTACCTTGACAGTTACTCCTACTACACCACCTCTTCAACCTACAACTCTTTATATTCCACAGAACCCTGTTGGGACACCTGTGCATCACAAAATGCAAAAGCCTACCACACATGTACACTCAACTAGGGGAGAAGTCCCAACCGGGGGGAAACCATCATCTAGGACACCCATCCCACCCAGGGAACAACTCCCCTTACACATACCCACTGGAGGAAAACCCCCTTTTGTTGGTCAAACCCTAGTTTTTTACCAATCAATAATAGGGAGCCAACCCTCTTTCACTGCAAACCCTCCACAATCTTGGGGACCACCCCAAGGAGGTACATTTCATCAACCATATCAAGGAGGGTCATCATACCCCAACCCACAAGGAGGAATACTGAATCCTAATCCTTCTAGATTATATTCTGGACAACCTTTCCTGGGGTCCCAAATCCCACTTGGGTTCCTCAAGGACAACAATCTTATTCGCTCCAAGGGATGACTTTTTACCCTCCTCAAGGACAATCTGTTACCCCCTTCAAGGTAAAACTGTTTATCAAACTCAGTCTAATCAAATGACATATCCTCCCACGGGATATATTATTTATCCTCCCCAGGTCCAAACAAGTTTATCTTCTCCTTTCATGATTGTTCCTCAACAGATGAATCCTACCTATGTTGGTCAATAACAACAGTACATAGGAGGGCCTACTAGCTACAACTATCCATCTAAACTAGTTTACGGTCCTATTGGTGTCCCCATGCCATCCCAGCATCATCCTCAGGTCATTCGACAACTACCATTCCTAGCCATGCTAGATCTACCAGATCTATCATGGTTGACAAATGATCCCATATTACACTTTCCTTTTTGGCCAGTAATTCCTACTAAATTACCTTTCGAAATCCCAAAATATGACGGTAAACTTGGCGAATACCTTGACAACCACGCTATGAAATTTCATCTATGGTGTTCATCAAACTCACTTATGTATGATTACATATGGTTACATATTTTCCAGTGCACACTTACGGGTTCAGTAGACAAATGGTACATTGAGCTCCAACGCGGTACCTTTCAAGATTTTAACTCTCTTTCCATGGATTTTCTCACACATTTTCAATTACCCATCCATTACGATATTGGTACAAAAATATTGACCTCCCTTCGTCAAACTAACTCCGTACATATCTCTGATCACATTCATGAGTGGAGACAATGATGAATGTTGATCAAAGAAACCATTCTTGACCAATTGTTGGACGAATGGTTCACTAAATCCCTTTTACCTCCAATTGCTCGTGATGTCACCATGGGTGGTGTTGTCACTGAGGAGGAATCCATTGCTCGAGCCCAATACCTCGACTTGGTTTATTCCCAATATGTTACTTTGTATGAATTTATACCAAATTATCCTCGCACATTGACTAATCCCTAAAAACCATCTTCCACAGCTCATGCAGATGGAATTATCAGTGTCATCAAAACACAATATCCATCACAGTCATCCGGATCAGTTAATCACTTAGTTCCTGCACCCATTTCTAGTTCGACTTCACTCTCATCCACCTCCCCCATGACTCAAACATCTGTGGTGAATGCAGTTCAATATGATACTACACAACAATCAAGGGGGAAGAAGAAAACGAAAAATAAACCAAACAAGAACAATAATCACAATGAAAATCCAAAAACACCAACTCAACCACCTGCTACTGAGAAACAACCACAAAAAAAACCAAATTTTTTGTGTCTCATTTGTGGTGGCATCATTACACATGAGACTGTCCTCATTGTGACGAAGTCGCAAAACTTTTTAAAGGAAATTCCCAACCCACTATGTTGACATAGCCTTTTCCTCAGCAACAATACTTGGTTTCGCAAGCCCCTGCTCCTCTAGAAGGTTTCAATCAACATCACCCTCCTAGTGAGGAATATTCATTGAGTGCACACATTTATATGTTTAATGGGATTGATTTAACCACTTATACTACCACATATGATACTCCGACTAAACTGGATAAAGAGGTCGCTAACGGTACTATACTAGATCCACCATCCACCATCGTTACTCCTCAAGATGGACCACTTCAGATTGAGAAACTTACTTTCGACTCTATCTTATGTCCGCCAAAGAGAATTATTCTCAAGTCAACTTTTAATCCTAGTTCACGTGCTACCCAAAACCACAACATCGTTGAATATTTGGGCCAAGCACCGTATGCTATGTTAGCTCTCGAAGTTCTACAACATTTCCCTAGTCAACGTAGAACTCTCTTGTCCACCATTGGAGAAATAGACCTTGAGTCATCTAATAATATCACATTTAACCTCGATAATTTCAAATCATGACTCTCTCACTAGATTTCTTTCCAGATCGATGTTCTTTTCCACAATCAACATATTTATCGCACAATATTGGATGAGGGATCCTACACATGTGTCATGTCTTTAACCTGTTGGAAAGGGTTGAAATCACCTGGTCTTAATAAATCCCCTACTATGTTACGAGCATTCGATGGGAGAGCCTTTCATCCTCATGGGCTCTTGTAGTCCTTAGCTATTCAATTGGGAGGAAAGACTGTCTTCGTAGATGTTGAGTTAGTCTATGCTCCCCTCGATTACAAATTGTTGTTAGGAAGAAGTTGGTTTTATTCTATGACTGTCGTCGCTTCATTGGTGTTTTGATGTGTACAATTCCCCTATCAAGGTAAAATTGTGACTATTGATCAGGTAGATTACTGCACCCCCGACTCTCACACTTCCGCAACCAACAAAATTCCTTTTTTGGAAGATTCCAAGATCACTTACGAAACTGTAGGAGTAGGTATTTTAAAAGACTCTTTGCTTATGGGTACCTTTCCCACACTGCTTCTTCCCACTTCGCAACATATTGCCATGATCAATATTTATCTCGACTATGGCATATCAATCCTATGAATCATTTGATCCCTAGATTGTGCCTAGTCCTTTGGAATTTGACGCACTAGGTGATCCAGGTGGCTATCGGTGGCCACCCACCTTTTCCAATTGGGTCAAAATAGTTTTCTGGCAATTTTGGTAATTTACTATTTTTAGCAGCTTTTCGGGTCCTGAACTTCTTGAGCCGTTTTGAGGCCCTAAACGACGTTTTTTGGGAAAACGGGGAGAAACATGAAAGTTACTTCGATGTTTCTCACACCAAAATTGTAGTCCTCAGATAGATATTTCTAACAAGGTATTGAGCACGTCAAACGAAGATCGTATCCAAACGTTACAACCCCAAGAAGTTGATGTACTGACTTACCCAAACGAGGCCCACATGAATTTTGGCGCTTCATCTCCTAGGGTTACGTTTTTTGGATGTCTAGGGTTTTTGACATTCCTGTTTATTGTAAAAGGGCCTTCAAAGCCTCATTGTAACCATATTCTTGCGAATGAGTGCAACCCTCACATCTCTTCTTAGAGATAAGCTGCCACCATTCCAGCAAGCTTGTTTTCCGCTGCATTTTACAGTTTCAGTTTATTTCCTTATTGAATAGAAAACCAGTTTTACTGTATCTCTGTTATTCTGTGTTAAGCATCTATGAATAATATGTAGTCATTTTGTTCTTCTCATAAAATCTAGATCATTAGTATTAGAGCGGTCTTCTCCTTGTTGTCTTAATGCATGTCCCCAACGAGGTTGGAGTACAAAGAATTGGGTCTCGAGCTTGTTTCTCTTGAGGACAAAAGCTATTGCATGCCCAAGAGACCTCTCATGGTAGGAGAAAAGAAAGATGATAGGACAGGAGATCCTTTCAAAATGTTTCTTAAGGAATCCCTCACACAACAAAGGAACGAGATGATGGATAGTTTTGCGCAAATCCTTCGGCGACTACCAACAAGCGACGCATTTTCTTCGAGCGGAGGAGCCGCCCCTTTCAAGGTACATATCAAATTTGATATTTGTGTATTTGAAGGTCAGATAGACACAAATGCTATAGACAAGTGGCTGAATCTAATAGAAGGGTATTTTTCTATCCATAATTTTTCAAATAGAGAAAATATTACTTTTGCACTCCTCAAAGTCGTTCCCCATGTCAAATATTGGTGGGAAAATTTCTATGAGAAAAAGGAAAAAGAGGAACTCTCATTATTTATAGTCACAACCACTTGGGAATCCTTCAGGGATGATATTAAGGAACAATACTACCTTGTTGGAAGTTATGATGACTTGTATACAAAATGGACCACACTGAGACAAGAAAGAGACCAAGCAGTGCCAGAGTTCACAAACATCTTCCATACCTTGTGCACCAAGTTGGGTATCAAATATTCAGAGTGACATATGGTTCTCAAGTATCGTGGTGCCCTGCATAGATACATCCAGAATGAAATGGAATTTTTGTACATCTCATCCTTGGGCACGACCTACCGATATGTCGTTAAAATCAAGTAGAAGCTCAAACAAAAGACGTAGAAATTTGGGCCTAGGAACCCCTCCCAGCAAAATCTAGGAAAGGGAGGATCCAACCCCCCAAAAAAGCACAGAGAAAATATGGATGGTGTTAACTCCCAAAATAGCACCGTCATTTTGGTAAGGTTTTACGCTAACTTGTTTTTAAAGGTTTATTGTGCGCTGTGGAAAGTGCCCACTTTCAACAGCCAAGGAGATCGTTTCATCAGTCGGCGCGCTGTTGAAAGTGTCGAATCTTAAAAGGTTCTTAAAATCAGTTCTTGAGTGGCGTGCTGTCAAAGAAACATGCTTTAAACAGCTAAGGAGGGTCTTCTACAAAGTGGGGCGCTGTGGAAAGTGCATACTTTCCGCAGCTAACAGGGGCGTACAAAGAGGCACGCTGAGGAAAGTCAAGATTATCAACAGCTAACAGAGGCTGTACTCCCGGGTTGGCAACATCAAATCAAATCTTTGTTTCCATATCAGACATTGTTCACAAAGGTTCGTTTAGGGTTTTGAATTGCAAATG